>JAVJIF010010877.1:0-137445 GCA_038442645.1 Agave tequilana | reverse complement strand
GGGAAGGCGGGGAGTAGAGCTGGGTGCTCGAACCTCGATAACATATCCTTGTGTTTGCGATTGGTTTACATTCTTGCAATTATTACTCTATTTTGCTTGCACTTATTACTTGCTCATCATATTCATTGTCATACTTACTTGCTTGCATTCATCTTGTGATTGTTGTAACTTTAAATTTTTTAATTTGACCCTTGATTAGCATTGTCACCTATTCACCCCCCCCTCTAGGTTGACTTTTCACGTATCGCTTAGGTGGACGGATCTACCTTCTTGCTCTCCTGGTGCAATACTGTACTGTTGCTCTTACAGTGTATCATCACCCGAAGTTGAACCTTGAGCATCATTGACTGGTTCAACGTGAGTGCTATCCTGTACTCCTTCTGTAACTTTGCTCTCAAGCTCCACCTGCTTGCTTGCTTCCTCTCCTAAACCTGTAATATCACAACAGACTCCTTTCTCGGTTGAAGCATGTAATTTTCATCAAAGTAACATCCCTACTAATAACAATTTAGGTGACTTAGGATCAGGAAACCACAACCTGTATCCCTTCACCCCAGTAGCAATAACAAAAAATAGCTTTCTTTGTCCTAGGTTCAGCTTACCATCATTTACATGAAAATAAGCAGGGCAACCAAATACTCGTAAATGAGAGTAATTGCAGGGTACCAGACCATACCTCTTCAGGAGTCTTAAAATCAATAGTTGTAGAGGGAGACCGATTTACCATAGCAAGCTGTATTTACTGCCTCGGTCGAAAAGCATTTTGACAAACCAGCAGCATAGAGAGCATACACTGAGCTCTCTCCAACAGTGTCCTGTTCATCCTTTCTGCAACTTTATTCTGTTTGTGGTGTGTACCGAACTGTACGATGCCTCACAATTCCTTCAATTTTGTAGAATTGATCAACTCCATGGAACAGAACTTCATTCCATTATCGGTCCTGAGGTGCTTCACCTTCTTTCCTATTTGGGATCATAACCTTCCACTGCTTGAAGGTAGCAAACACATCGCTCTTATCTTGAGAGGATACACCCAAACTTTTCTGAAATAATCATCAATTAAAGTTAGAAGATAGCTAGCTCCACCTTTTGATGGAACCTGAGAGGGACCCAAACATCTGAATGGATGTAGTCAAGGTATCTTTAGTCATGTGAACACCTGTACCAAAAGAAACTCTGTGCTGCTTGTCAAAAACACAATGTTCACAAAGTCAAGCTTTCCTATTTTCTGGCACACAAAGCAAACCTTGCTTACTCAATACAGTAGTCCTCTCTCCTCTATGCCCTAACCGCATTTACCACAAACGAGTGGTATCTAAATCTGGGTCTTCTGACATTGACACAGCGAGATCACCTGTCCCCGTGCTACCTTGAAGGATATAAAGGGTATCCATCTTCTTTCATTTCATCACAACAAGAGAGCCTTTGTTTAACTCTTAAAACTCCACCTTCAGCTGAAAACTTATAACCGTTAGAGTCAAGTGTGCCCAAAGAAATTAAATGTTTCTTCAAATTCGACACATGCGAACATTACTCAATGTTCTAAACAGTATCTCATGATGCATCCTAATCTTGATTGACCCAATACCAATTGTCTTGCAGGGCATGTTATTTCTCATTAAAATATTACCGCCATCAATTGGTTGGTAAGTCACAAACCAGTCCTATGAGGACATATGTGATAAGAACAACCTGAATCAAGAACCCACTCATCTCGTGAACCGGACATCAAGGACGGTAACTGAAAGAAGCTTATGTGATGTGGAGGCTTCTTCTGCAACACTAACAACCGAAGATTCTCATCTTGAGATTTCCTCCTTACATCTTCTTTTTCTTTGAGCTTTAAAACAATTTTTTTATAGTGTCCAAACTTATGACAATAGTGACACTCAACATTTTTTCTTAACCTAGATTTAGATCTAAATTTTCCTCGAGATTTTTCTCGACCCTTCTCTGTACGACAACGGACGAACAAGCTTTCAGCTTGATCCTCACTTCCTACAACTGACACTTTTTGTCTTAACTCCTTAGAATGTAAGGCTGATTTGACATCTTCTAAAGAGAGTGTATCTCTACCATAGAGCATACTATTACAAAATTTTCAAAGGAAGGAGGTAATGAGCATAATAGATGAGAGCTTTATCTTCTTCATCTATTCTAATATCAATATTTTTAAATCCATGAGAATTTTATTGAGCTCATCTAAGTGGTCTTTAATTGGCGTACCTTCTTCATGCGAAGGGTGAAGAGGCGCTGCTTCAAGTAGAGCTTATTGGTCAGGGACTTTGTCATATACAAGCTCTCTAATTTGAGCCACAAACCGGCGGCGGTATCTTCATCGGCAACTTCCCATAAAACTTCGTTGGCTAGACAAGTTGTATGGCATTATGCGCCTTCATCTCGAGTTCTCTTTTTCTTTTCGTCCTCGGACATGGATTCCGGCAACTTACCCTTACTGGATAAGACTTTCAATAAGCCTTGTTGCACCAAGAGAACCCGCATTTTGACTCTCCACAAACTGAAGCTATTTCTACCGTCGAATTTCTTTACTTTATACTTTGCCGAAGCCATCTCGAAACCCACAAGAAGATACGCTAGCTCTGATTCAGTTTGTTGTATTAGTGGGCTTCTAATATAAGAGATGACAAGTATAGAGAGAAAGACAGATAGCAATATAAGCTAATAGAAACAGAGAGAACAACACACAGTGTTTAATGTGGTTCGGTCAATGTGACCTACATCCACGGAGAAGAAGTAAGAGGAATCCACTAATCAAAAGGAGAGAATACAAGAGATTACAACTCAAATCTCACTCACCCAAGCTCAATGAACCCCATTCATTAGAGCTTAACAAAAAGAAGATAAATGGCAAGAGAAAGGAGAGAACAATATTTGGCAACTCTCTCTTCTCACTTCCTTGCTCCTTAAAATCTCATGCAATGTGTGTGCCTACTTATAGGCAAAACTCCAAACTCCTTCATCACTTCACCTTACACATACATCAAAATAATAGGGTGGCTAAAATCTTCATAGTGCGGTTATGATCTTCATCGGTCATAGGGTGGCTAAAATCTTCATAGTGTGGCTATGATCTTTATAGGGTGGCTATTGATGGCTTTTAGGGTGGCTAGAGATTTCATAGGGTGACTAAGATTATAATTTGGTTTATTCATTAAAGACATATCAACATTATCTTACTCATGAATATTTGAGACCAGTTCTGGATCATTCGAGTCTAAATCATGACAGGATAATTAGGTAAAATTCCCAGACCTACACTGGATACATTCTATATAAGTCCTTCAACCGTTTTTGTAATAAGCTGATGAGGGTATTCTCAAGGACTTCAAAAACTATCCCCTGGACGAGTTTAAAATTTAGAACATCCAAGGGAGTGTCTTTGATCTGATCAAGGACATCCATCTTTGGTTGTTAATACAAAAGATATTTGTGCCAAATAATCGATACCAAAAGATAAAAAAATAAATACAATTGCTCTTAAAGCACACTATCTGTTAGTGTCCCTCCCTCATAATTTACTGATTTGTCTATAAATGTTTTTTGTAGTTTGAAAGTAATATAAATTTTTATCTCGATTAAGTACTGAATATTGCTAGATTTTAGCACATGTATTGTCCTGCAAATTTTCATGCGACTTGTGTTTCTTTTTCTTTTGAAAACATGTGGTGGTGTATCGATTTTTTTGGAAGTGGCATTTAGGATTTCTTTCCGTCCAACTTCTGGGTCTAAAATAATTAAATGCTAGAAAACATATATTACCTTACTGGTAGGGAATCCCTTATGTAAAGTCGTGCTTTCTTCGTCACCATACAGGAGTACAAGCCAGTATTACTCGAGGGTCCATTGGGATATGTGTGTGTAAAACCGTCCATGTATCCCAGTGGACCCTCAAGTGATACTACTCGAGGGTCCATTGGGATATGTGTGTGTGTAAAACCAACCATGTATCCCAGTGGACCCTTAAGTGATACTGGCTTGTACTCCTGTTGGTGACGGAGAAAGCACGGCTTTACAGAAGGGATATATATATATATATATATATATATATATATATATATATATATATATATATATATATATATATATATATAGAGAGAGAGAGAGAGAGAGAGAGAGATGTAAATCAGCTGACACAGGAGGCAACTCCCTCCTATGTCGCACTCAAAACTCAATTTCCGAGTGAATTTTCAAGATCCGACCGCACATTATTATCTTCATATTCTAAGATATACACATAAAAAAATAAAGTAATTTGAAGTTCGTTTACTCGTTGATCTAATCGTTCATTTTGCTCTATTGTTAAAAAACCGTTAATGTTTGAACCCAAAGAAAATGGAGTAAACAAACTTCAAATCACTTTATTTTATATGTGTATATCTTAGAATATGAAGATGATAATGTGCGGTCGGATCTTGAAAATTCACTCGGGAAATTGATTTTGAGTGCGACATAGGAGGGAGTTGCCTCCTGTGTCAGCTTTTTTACATTTCTCTCATATATATATATATATATATATATATATATATATATATATAGGGGTTACTGTACCTCAGCCTGCAGGCTGAGAGAGTTTCTCAGCCGGCGGGACGTGGCTGAATATATGCCACACATCGGCCGCAGTGTGTTGCGTCAAAAAAATCAAAAAAATCCCGCCTAAACAATCGTGAAACAAATTGACAAAAATACTCCTTTTTTAATTCTAAACTGGAATAAAGTCATGAACAAACAAATTTCAGTTGAATATATCTACAGTTATAAAATTCGTAATTTTAATACATCGAAAAATATAATTAAAAAAAATTGGATCAATATAATGTAAAATAAGCAGAAGTATTGAAAATTTAAAAAACATGCCATGGTCGCAGACTTAATACAATATAACAACTGCGACACAGTCGCAGTCACTAGTCGCACTCATAGTATAACAAAACGTTTTTATGCGACCTAACAATATAATTTCAATTTTATATGACACTGCGACACAGTCGCAATCACTAGTCGCAGTCATTGTATAATAAAACTTCTTTATATAACGTCTGCGACCCTAGTCGCATTCTATCGTACAACAATGCGACCTCCTTCAGTACTGCGACCAAAGTCGCAATCTTCTTTCCCATGCCTTATGTAAAAATTTTTAATATGCGACTAGGGTGGATTAGCCATGCGACCCTGAGATCAATTCCCGTATATCAAATCTTATAAAAATACTATATTAATTACACTGAATTAAATGAAGTAATTAATATTCTTTCTACCGTGATACAACAACAGTTTAGAAAAAAGAGATGCACTAATGTTAATCTCGAGAAAGGAAAGATGTGCACCATACGTAATCTAAAGATATAGGCAACAATTCTATAAAAGTTAATTTGTACTTCATGCATTAAACCTCTGAAAAAAAAGAAACTCTTCGGATTCTCCCGCAATAAATCTTCAATTAAATATTTAATTTTTTTTACCACTTCTTACCATACTCAACCATCACTGTAACAATTATTATTACTATTCATGTTCTTCCACAATATTGACCTTTATATAATGCTTGTTACTAATATATTATCTCATACTTAAAAACTATATTTTTACTCTTCCTTTTCAATTTGATTTCAAAAACTTCCAAAAAAAAAATCATTCTTGAATCATGTCTTCCCCATCTTCTTCCTCTGAACACTTAGATTTCAACTTCAATCGTTCCCCCACCGGTCTTTTGTCTTCAGGATATTCTAGTGAATCTGATACCAGTCTGGACTTCACTCCTTTTGACTATCTCCTACATCAAATAATGTATTAACTGATCCTCCTATTCATGATGATAATGAAGTTTCATGTGGGTTAGTGAAGAAGACATTATTCCTCTGCCACTTGACGGAGACATACTTGATGAAAGCATGTCCTCTGATGCTGTAGGCTCGCTTCCTAGCAACGGGTCAGACGAATAGCTTGATAAAGACGATCCATTCCGGGAGTTCATCGGTGAACAAAAAAACCTCAAAAACAGGAAGATGATGAGGAAATAAGTGATGAAGAGGAAGAGCAGAAGAATGAAGACGATGAATCTGCTTATGATGGTGATAATGACGAGAATTAGGATTTCCTGATCTTCTGATATTCAATATATTTTTGTCTTCTTTTAAAAGCTTTTAATTCTATTTTTTTTTAAGGTCTCTTTCTCACTATATTAACTTATAAGCTCTTTTAATTACATATCCAAACTGCGCCTACTGCTCTTAAACACTGCGACCATAGTCGCAGTCCTACACGGATGCAATAATTAAAAATAATTCATACGTTATAAGCGGCTGAGATAAAAGATACGGTGAACTGCGCGACTATAGAATCAGTCCTTATTCAGACAACAGTCAAAAATAAAGAACAAAAAGAATATAAAATAATACGTAAACTGTGATTATACTATCGCTCTCGTTAAATACTGCGACCATAGTCGTGGTACTGCGATCATAGTCGCAGTCCATGGTCGCATAATATATGTAAAAACCAATTTAATTGTTCATAGGAGGATCAGACAAACATTCAGAAAAAATACGAAGGACAGTATTTGATGACTAAAGGTTGACAATTTATGGTCGCAGTTACTTAATCATTTATCAGTTTTCAATGCGACTATGGTCGCATAATGTACTGTTTTAGAGTTCAAAGTAATTTAAAGTTATAGTGTATTAACTTTTAAACTGTTTTTGGATAACTGAACAGTCACCTAGGAAGTATACAATTTTTGAGAAAAGGTAGAAAATAAGTTTAGGAGATATTCACGTGGTTTGAGAGATTAAACCCTTTGGAATTCCGGGATTAAAAATATATAAAGGGTCATCAACAAAGGATTAAATGATGATTGGAAAATAAATTCGTTACTCTCACTGTTCGGAAAATAAATTCAAAAAATGTCTTCTCCACCGTCTTCACCGGAAAGAAGCCAATCATTTAATGATGATTGGATGTATAATTCTGAAGATATGCCTCGCTACGGGTCAGAGGATGAGCTTGATACAGACGACCCTTCTGAGAGATCAATGATGAACCAAAATACAAACATGAAGAGGAAGAAAGCGAAGAGGAGATTGTTGCTGAAGAGGAGGAAGGGACGGAAAGTGATACGGAAGACGAAAGCAGTCATACTCTTGACGACGAATCTGATTACGATGGTGATGACGAGGATTAGAAGTTTAAAAATTGTATTTGTTTTTTTTTAAATATATATGAATCTGTTTTCTAAGGTTAATCGACTTTGATCGCAGTTGTTCGCCGAGTCTTAATAAAATACACTGCGACCTTGGTCGCAGTTGCTGGTCTTTAGTATTAATCAACAACAACACTGCGACCTTGGTCGCTATGCGTGTTAATATAAAGGAAACACCTACCTAACGTACTGCGACCTAAGTCGCAGTCCTTGTACTGCGACCCTAGATTGCAGATGCTGGCCCTCTTATCAATAACAACATATGCGTGTTAATATAAAGGAAACACCTGCCTAACGTACTGCGACCTAAGTCGCAGTCATTGTACTGCGACCCTAGATTGCAGATGCTGGCCCTCTTTATCAATAACAACATATGCGTGTTAATATAAAGGAAACACCTACCTAACGTACTGCGACCTAAGTCGCAGTCATTGTACTGCGACCCTAAATTGCAGATGCGGCCCTCTTTATCAATAACAACATTGCGACCTTGGTCGCAATTACCATGTACACTGCGACCAAAGTCTCTGTCTACATTATATACACAAAAAAATAAACTATATAGGAGAACCTAGATCTGACAAAGAGAGGTAAGGAAATAGGGGAAAAAATAATTTATAATCAATAACCTAAATCATATAAAGATCGGCAAAAAGAAAGGGGAAAAAAAATAATAATAATAAACAAGTCTGACAACGTGCGCTCCAAAAATTGCCTTTTGGGCAAAAAAATAATAAACAATAAGGAAAGTTAAAGAAAAAGTAGCTTTCATAAGGGGTATTTGGTAATTAACTTCTTCCTATAAGCGGGCCGCAAGTTAGTGAGGTGACAAATTGAGCCACGTCACCGCAGGCTGAGAGAGTACTCTCAGCCCGTGGGCTGATATACATTTTTCTCATATATATATATATATATATATATATATATATATATATATATATATATATATATATATATATATATATATATATATATGGGCTTACTGTACCTCAGCCTGCAGGCGGAGAGAGTTTCTCAGCCTGCGGGACGTGGCTGAATATAGGCCACACATCGGTCGCAGAGTGTGGGCGCCAAAAAAATCAAAAAAATCCCGCCTAAACAATCGTGAAACAAATTGAAAAAAATACCCCTTTAATATGACGACTGCGACTTCTAGCATTGAAAAGTAAAAAAAAATTCCATGGTCGCAGTTACTTAATCATTTATCAGTTCCCAATGTGACTATGGTCGCAATAATGAACTGTTTTGGAGTTCAAAGTAATTTAAAATTATACTGTATTAACTTTTAAACTGTTTTGGATAACTGAACAGTCACCTAGGAAGTATACAATTTTTGGGAAAAGATAGAGATATATTTGAGAGATATTCACGTGGTCCGAGAGCTTAAACCTTTTGGAATTCCGGGATTAAAAATATATAAAGGGTCATGAGCAAAGGATTAAAAACATACTAAGTTATTTTGCTCAAACTCGTTACTCTCACTGTTCGGAAAATACATTCAAAAATGTCTTCACCATCACCACCGTCTTCACCGGAAAGAAGCCAATACATTCAAACAATGTCTTCACCATCACCACCGTCTTCAACGGAAAGAAGCCAATCATCAAATGATGATTTTATGTTTAGTTCTGAAACAATGTCTCGCTACGGGTCAGAATCTGAGTTTGATACAGACGACCCTTTCTGGGAGTTCATTGATGAACCAAAACACAAACATGAAGAGGAAGAAAGCGACAATGAGACTGTACCTGAAGAGGAGGAAGAGACAGAAGACGAAAGTGATACAGAAGACGAAAGCATGACTCTTGACGACGAATCTGATTACGATGGTGATGACGACGATTAGAAGTTAAAAATTGTATTTTGTTTTTCTTTTTAATATATATAAATCTGTTTTCTAAAGTTAATTGTGTGAATTACATTTTTTACTACTATATATTTGTTGAAATACTGCGACCATGGACGCAGACTTAATAAATACAATGCGACCTTGGTCGCAGTTGCTGGTCTTTACTCTTAATCAACAACATCACTGCGACCTTGGTCGCAGTTGGTGGTCTTTATAAATAATCAATAACAACACTGCGACCTTAGCCGCAGTTGATGGCCGCAGTCTTAAAAAAATAATCTGCAATCTTGGTCGCAGTTGCTGGTCTTTAGTCTTAATCAACAACAACACTGCGCGAGGTGACACGTCACCGCAGCAGTTGCTTAGTCGCAGTTTTTGGTCGCAATGTCGACCCTGGTCGCAGTTGTTTCTGTTTGCACTGTAGTCTTATGCGACCTTGGTCGCAGTGTCGTCTCTGGTTCAAGTTGTTTTGTTTGCAATGCATGACTGCGACCAAAGGTCGTAGTTTATTAAAAAACATATGCTTTTTATTTAGTCCACGCATTTATCTCCAGGCATGTAAAATGATACAAAACGATCTCTTATACAATAAGATTGAGTGTTACAATATAGCAGTACAAAGAAAACTAATCAAAAAGAGCCATTGTTGACTAAGAGCAGTGGTGTTATTGAGGTCTTTTTATTTATGTCCAGGCATTTATCTCCAGGCATGTGAAAATGATATAAAACGTTCTTTTATACAATAAGATTGAGTGTTACAATATAGCAGTACAAAGAAGAGTAAACATCAAAAGAGCCCTTGTTGAATAAGAGCAGTGGTGTTATTGAGGTCCCCGTGTATTAAAAAACTGTGGACGTCGAGGACCATGACTTCTTCTCTTGCGGACGACGAGGACCATGACTTCTTCCCTTGTGGACGAACATCGATCAAGTTCACCGGCCAAAATATTCTCCGACTTCTTCCCTTGTGGACGAACATCGATCAAGTTCACCGGCCAAAATATTCTCCAAGAGGCCCAGCGAACTTGAAAAAGGACAATCAAGCTCTGGGTCATCTTCGTGCATAGGGTCATCTTCATCCATGGAGGCAGGCCCCTGTTAGAGACTCTGAAGAAGGCAGAAATTCTCAGAGCAATTGCTCTCGAATGAAAACAGTCTAATTATGGGCTGTTAAAGGGAGAGGGTGAGCCCTATTTATAGGCAGCCCCATAATAACCATAATTAATGGTTCATTAATCAGAACCGTCGGCCTTAATGGTCTCCAACCGCCGGCGCCGGTTTGGCATTAAAAGACATTAACGCCTAAACCCAATGAAGAGCCGACGCGTGGACAACAGCTTCGGGAAACAACGAATGGTGCGGGTTCGTCAACGTAGACTTGACGTTAAAAAGATCTCATAAAAATCTTATGACAGGTCGCGTCTCACGGAGTGACTCCAAGTCGCATCAGACAACAGACAACTTTTCATTTTCATTTAGATTCAAAAAAATGACTTAATCCAAAACAACACTTAATCAAACAACAACACGGCGACCTTGGTCGCAGTTGCTGGCGGCAGTCTTAAACCAAAACAGCAGTGTCGACCTTGGTCGCTATGCATGTTAATTTAAAAGGAAAACACTTACTTAACGTACTGCGACCAAAGTCGTAGTTCATATAATGCAACCTTTGATTGCAGTTGCTGGCCATCTTTATCATAACAACACTGCGACCTTGGTCGCACTTAACTATGTACACTGTGACCATCTTTATCAATAAAAACACTGCGACCTTGGTCGCATTTAACCATGTACACTGCGACCAAAGTCTTTGACTAAGGTCGCAGTTTAAATGTACAATGCGACCAAAGATTCTGACTAAATTATATACAAAAAATTAAACTATAAAGTAGAATTTTATCGCAGGCTGAAAATATTGATCTGAAAAGATTTTATATTTTCAAAAAAAATTTTATCCCAAGCTGAAAAGG
This sequence comes from Agave tequilana, assembly GCA_038442645.1. Lineage (NCBI taxonomy): Eukaryota > Viridiplantae > Streptophyta > Magnoliopsida > Asparagales > Asparagaceae > Agave > Agave tequilana. The sequence continues at coordinate 126,410 of JAVJIF010010877.1, read as the reverse complement.
AGAAACTAGATCTTTCAAAAAAGAGGTAAAGAAATAAGGCGAAAAGTAATTTATATCCTATAAAGCGGCAAAATAAAAGGGGAAAAATAATAATAAACAATAAGGAAAAGTTATCATAAGGGGTATTTGGTAATTTAACTTCTCCCTAAAAGCGGGCCGCAAGTCAGTGAGGTGACAAATTGAGCCACGTCAGCGCAGGCTGAGAGAGTACTCTCAGCCCGCGGGCTGATATACATTTCTCTCTCTCTCTCTCTCTCTCTCTCTATATATAATATATATATATATATATATATATATATATATATATATATAATATATAACCTCTCAATTATTCAAATATGACACATATTATTAATGCGTATGTGTTAGTAAATACATATGGCCCATAGACTTTAATTGGATCGAGGAAATTCTGAACATTAATCACGACGGTTGGTTCACAATCACAGTCTGATCGATTTACTTAGATTTTTTTTTATTTTAAAAGAGACCTCAGTTGGGCAAATGTCACCCCACAGGAATTCGATCGGGCAATCTTGAGAGAGCACACCACGGCTTGACCACAAGACCAATAGCGGGGAACTTTTACATAGTTAAATAACTATTGAGATTAGATTCAGTGATAGAATTGATCAAGATTATAGTTTGTGTTCAGGAGAAATAGGGGAAAAAAAGAGTTAAAATAAGTCGGATCAAGGGTCTTCACAACATCTTAATTTGGTTAAAATCATCAAATAAAAAATATCTTTTATTTGATTAATAATTCACGAAAATAGACTAGGTACCGGGAGCTAAAGTCCACGGCCCTACGTCATGTGGATGCATGCATGTGAAATTAAGTTACAAAAAGTTTGAGGGCCAAAATCAGGCTGCAGGTTTTGTTAAAAAGCTATTAAACCCTGATTAATTAGTAAAGTGTGGTTGGATTGTATAATCAAAAAAAAAAAAAAAACTCTTTTCGTCGGGAATAAAGTTATTGTTTTTTCCCGTTGAACTTCTCAATCTCAAGTTATTTGTGTTAAACAAGTTAAAGAAACTGAATTGTATATGTTATTGATAGAAGTAATGTCCGAATATATAGAAACTACAACTATATAATAAGAAAATTCCTACTCTTAATACAATTAATATTACATAAATTTAATTCCAATATAATTGAATTTTAACAATTTGATTGCTTACAAATTGTAAATATAGATACTACAACTATATAGTTACAAATCAAGTAATAAATTCAAGTCTAGTTCTAAATAAAACAATGCAAATATTGTTCTATGAATCACCGGAGAAGTCAGAGATTTTATTATTAATTTAGTGGCAATTACGAAGAAATACAAAATATGAAAGTTTTTTTCATTGGGCGAACCAACTCTTTGATACATACTCGAAGATACTTTAAACTCATTTTTTTCCCCAAATAAAAAAACTTAAAATGTATTTATTTTAGAATAATTAAAGAAATAGTTCCCTAAAAAAAATTTGTAAAATTTAAAAACACACTTGAACTTTGTAGTGGATGAGAGGCCTGCAGGTTATATAGTCTTCCAAATGATTGATTGTGTTTGTCAACAGTGGAATAGTTGTAACAAATCTGTCACTAAGGAACCTTCATTAGCTTTTAATAAATTATGATCACATCAATATCAAACACCAAAAGTCTATAAAAATAAAATAAAATATGGGTTGTTAGCCTCTCCTCAAGTCTATTATAAAACAAGTTGATCTGATCTGCATTGAAACTTCAGAGAAAATCAAATTAAAAATGTTTAGATTTGGTCTTAGTTCAAAGCTAATGTCATCAATTACATCATTTACTTGCTTTTAAATTTCAGCTAATCATAGGTCATTGTGGTGGGGATTTTTTGTCACAGATAATTAGACGCTCTGATTGATCCTGTCAAAAATACAAAACATATTTCATTTTAAGAACACTGATGTGATGCCAACCAAAAACCCTCGAGCTTGAGAATAAGTATAATTCTTTAAAGAAAAGCAAAAAATACTGTACGAACGGGTTACTCATAGACAATTAAAAAAACATATTGAGAAAATTTATGTAAATTTCTTTTATCATGATTTCTATTAGTTTTTTTTTTCCCTTTTTTCTTTTTTCTAAACAAAAAGCATAATAGGAATTTGAGCCCAAGAACTCCTCACAAGGCAATCTTATCTTTTTTTTTTAGCGGGTCGTGCTGACATCTCTTTCCCAAAAATAGAAAAATTAGGGATTTTATGGAGCTTACTTTCTAAACAAAGTAAGAGCTCCCTTATTTAAGGGGGCTAAGGGATCATTAAGTAGTCATTGGTCCCCAATGGTACAACCTCTCTGCTCTTTGTTTTAATATTTTATTTTTTAAATGAATTTTTATTTATTAATAAATTTGTAGTAAGTAAATTAAATTTTATATTTTATATATAATTAATTATAAAATAGGGGTTACTGTACCTCAGCCTGCAGGCTGAGATAGTTTCTCAGCCGGCGGACGTGACTGAATATATGCCACACATCGGCCGCAGTGTGTTGGCGCCAAAAGAATCAAAAAAATCCCGCCTAAACAATCGTGAAACAAATTGACCAAAATACCCTTTTTTAATTCTAAACTGGAATAAAGTCATGAACAAACAAAATTTCAGTTGAATATATCTACAGTTATAAAATTCGTAATTTTAATACATCGAAAAATATAATTAAAAAAAATTAGATCAATATAATGTAAAATAAGAAGAAGCATTAAAAATTTAAAAAACATGCCATGGTCGCAGACTTAATACAATATAACAACTGCGACACAGTCGCAGTCACTAGCCGCACTCATAGTATAACAAAACGTTTTTATGCGACCTAATACAATATAATTTCAATTTTATATGACAACTGCGACACAGTCGCAATCACTAGTCGCAGTCATTGTATAACAAAACTTCTTTATATAACGTCTGCGACCCTAGTCGCATTCTATCGTACAAAAATGCGACCTCCTTCAGTACTGCGACCAAAGTCGCAATCTTCTTTCCCATGCCTTATGTAAAAAAATTTCATATGCGATTAGGGTGGATTAGCCATGCGACTCTGAGATCAATTCGCGTATATCAAATCTTATAAAATTACTATATTAATTACACTGTATTAAATGAAGTAATTAATATTCTTTCTACCGTGATACAACAACAGTCTAGAAAAAAGATGCACTAATGTTAATCTCGAGAAAGGAAAGATGTGCACCATACGTAATCTAAAGATATAGGCAAACAATTCTATAAAAAGTTAATTTGTACTTCATGTATTAAACCTCTGGAAAAAAAAGAACTCTTTGGATTCTCCCGCAATAAATCTTCAATTAAATATTTAATTTTTTTACCACTTCCTACCATACTCAACACTCACCTGTAACAATTATTATTACTATTCACGTTCTTCCACAATATTGACCTTTATATAATGCTTGTAACTAATATATTATCTCATACCTAAAAACTATATTTTTGTTCTTCCTTTTCAATTTGATTTCAAAAACTTTCAAAAAAACAATTCATTCTTGAATCATGTCTTCCCCATCTTCTTCCTCTGAACACTTAGATTTCAACTTCAATCGTTCCCCCACCGGTCCTTTGTCTTCAGGATATTCTAGTGAATCTGATACCAGTCTGGACTTCACTCCTTTGACTATCTCACTACATCAAATAATGTATTAACTGATCCTCCTATTCATGATGATAATGAAGTTTTAATGTGGGTTAGTGAAGAAGACATTATTCTTCTGCCACTTGACGGAGACATGCTTGATGAAAGCATGTCCTCTGATGCTGTAGGCTCGCTTCCTAGCAACGGGTCAGACGAAGAGCTTGATAGAGACGATCCATTCTGGGAGTTCATCAGTGAAACAAAAAAACTCAAAAAAAGGAAGATGATTAGAAAATAAGTGATGAAGAGGAAGAGCAGAAGAATGAAGACGATGAATCTGCTTATGATGGTGATAATGACGAGGATTAGGATTTCCTGATCTTCTGATATTCAATTATATTTTGTCTTCTTTTAAAAGCTTTTAATTCTATTTTGTTGTAAGGTCTTTTTCTCACTATATTAACTTATAAGCTCTTTTAATTACATATCCAAACTACGACTGCTGCTCTTAAACACTGCGACCATAGTCGCAGTCCTACTACTGATGCAATAATTAAAAATAATTCATACGTTATAGGCGGCTGAGATAAAAGATATGGTGAACTACGACTATAGAATCAGTCCTTATTCAGACAACAGTCAAAAATAAAGAACAAAAAGAATATAAAATAATACGTAAACTGTGATTATACTATCGCTCTCGTTAAATACTGCGACCATAGTCGCGGTACTGCGATCATAGTCGCAGTCCATGGTCGCATAATATATGTAAAAACCAATTTAATTGTTAATAGGAGGATCGGACAAACATTCAGAAATTATACGAAGGACAGTATTTGATGACTAACGGTTGACAATTTATGGTCGCAGTTACTTAATCATTTATCAGTTCCCAATGCGACTATGGTCGCAATAATGTACTGTTTTAGAGTTCAAAGTAATTTAAAATTATAATGTATTAACTTTTAAACTGTTTTGGATAACTGAACAGTCCCTAGGAAGTATACAATTTTTGAAAAAGGTAGAAAATATATTGAGAGATATTCACGTGGTCCGAGATCTTAAACCTTTTGGAATTCCGGGATTAAAAATATATAAAGGGTCATGAGCAAAGGATTAAAAACATACTAAGTTATTTTTGCTCAAACTCGTTACTCTCACTGTTTGGAAAATAGATTCAAAAAAATGTCTGCACCACCGTCTTCACCGGAAAGAAGCCAATCATCTAATGATGATTGGATGTTTAGTTCTGAACCGATGTCTCGCTACGGGTCAGAATCTGAGCTTGATACAGACGACCCGTTCTGGGAGTTCATTGATGAACCAAAACACAAACATGAAGAGGAAGAAAGCGAAGAGGAGAATGTCGCTGAAGAGGAGGAAGACGGAAAGCGATACAGAAGACGAAAGCATGACTCTTGACGACGAATCTGATTACGATGGTGATGACGAGGATTAGAAGTTTAAAAAATTGTATTTTGTATTTTTTTTAAATATATAAATCTGTTTTCTAAAGTTAATTGTGTGAATTACATTTTTTACTACTATGTCTTGGTTGAAATGCTGTACAATTGTTACAAACCTTCATTTTAAATATTTTACGCTAAACGAATATACTGCGACCATGGACGCAGTTAATAATTATATTACTTCACCCGTATAAATTTTTAAAATGAAAGGTTGCGACTTTGGTCGCAGTTGCAGGACGCAGACTTAATAAATAAACTGCGACCTTGGTCGCAGTTGTTGGTCTTTAGTCTTAATCAACAACAACACTGCTACCTTGGTCGCAGTTGCTAACCGTAGTCTTAATAAAATACAATGCGACCTTGGTCGCAGTTGCTGGTTTTGGACTTAATAAAATACACTGCGAACTTGGTCGCATTCGCTGGTCTTTATTTTTAATCAACAGCAACACTGCGACCTTGGTCGTAGTTACTGGCCGCAGTCTTAAAAAATAATCTGCGACCTTGGTCGCAGCTGCTGGTCTTTAGTCTTAATCAACAACAACACTGCGACGAGGTGACACGTTACCGCAGAAGTTGCTCAGTCGCAGTGTCGACCCTAGTTACAGTTGTTTCTGTTTGCAATGTAGTCTTATGCGACCTTGGTCGCAGTGTCGTCTCTGGTCCAAGTTGTTTTGTTTGCAATGCATGACTGCGACCAACGTCGTAGTTTATTAAAAAACAAATATGATTTTTATTTATGTCCAGGCATTTATCTCCAGGCATGTGAAAATGATACAAAATGCTCTCTTATACAATAAGATTGAGTGTTACAATACAGCAGTACAAAAAAGACTAAACATCAAAAGAGCCCTTGTTGACTAAGAGCAGTGGTGTTATTGAGGTCTGGCGGCAGCAGAATCCTCCGATCCCACCTAACCTCCAAAGTGGCGGGATACAATCCTTCGTTGATGAACATCTCTTCCACCAGAAGGTTATCCAGTGCTACCCGCCACTATATCCACCACATCCCCCGCTGCCATACCCACTCTGACCATCCCGTACCAGCAAGCTTGACTGGTGCATCAAGTCCGAGGAGATCTTGGTAAGGGTTAAGTCCTCGTCAGGGATCATGACTTCTTCCCTTGTGAACGACGAGGACCATGACTTCTTCCCTTGTGGACGATGAGGTCTATGACTTCTTCCATTGTGGACGAACATCGATCAAGTTCGTCCATAGGGTCATCTTCATCCATGGAGGCAGGCCCCTGTTAGAGACTCTGAAGAAGGCGGAAATTTTCAGAGCAATTGCTCTCGAAAGAAAACAGTCTAATTATGGGAGAGGGTGAGCCCTATTTATAGGAACCCATAATAACCATAATTAATGGTTCATTAATCAGGACCGTCGGCCTTAATGATCGCACGACTATCGAAGTCCAATGGAAGGCTGACGCGTGGAGTGTCGTTTCAAGAAGCGTCGAAGACGCTGGTCTACAACCGCCAGCGCCGGTTTGGCATTAAAAGACATTAACGCCTAAACCCAATGAAGAGCCGACGCGTGGACAATCACTTCGGGAAACAACGAATGGTGCGGTTTCGTCAACGTAGACTTGACGTTTAAAGATCTCATAAAATCTTTATGACAGGCCGCGTCTCTCGGAGTGACTCCAAGTCGCGTCCCCTCAGCAAACTTTTCATTTTTCATTTAGATTCAAAAAATGACTTAATCCAAAACAACAACACGGCTACCTTGGTCGCAGTTGCTGGCGGCAGTCTTAATCCAAAACAACACTGCGACCTTGGTCGCTATGCATGTTAATATAAAGGAAACACTTACTTAACGTACTGCGACCTAAGTCACAGTCCATGTAATGCAACCCTAGATTGCAGTTGCTGGCCATCTTTATCAATAACAACACTGCGACCTTGGTCGCAATTAATCCATGTACACTGCGACCAAAGTCTCCGACTAAGGTCGCAGTTTAAATGTACACTGTGACCAAAGACTCTAACTACATTATATACAAAAAAATTAAACTATAAGTAGAAATTTATCGCAGACTGGAAAAATTGATCTGAAAAGATTTTATATTTTCAGAAAAAATTTTATCGCAGACTGAAAAGGATAAACTAGATCTTTCAAAAAAGAGGTAAAAAAATAGGGCGAAAAGTAATTTATATAAAATAACCTAAATCCTATAAAGAGCGGCAAAAAAAAGTGAGAAATATAATAAAACAATAAGGAAAGTTATCGAAAGGGGTATTTGGTAATTTAACTTCTTCCTAAAAGCGGGCCGCAAGTCAGTGAGGTAACAAATTGAGCCCCGTCACCGCAGGCTGAGAGAGTACTCTCAGCCCGCAGGCTGATATACATTTTTCTCTATTAAATATTAAATTTGTATAAGATTAAATATTAAAAATTTCATGTATTAATCCAATATTTAATAATATATTAAATATTAATTAAATTAAACTTATATATTACTTTATATATTAATTAAATATACTAAAATATATTAATTAAATATTATTTCAAATTTAAATCAATATTATTCAAATATTAAAAAATTGCTAAGTGACTCTTAGACACTTTAAATAGATTTGTACGGGCTCGACTGAGAAGGGAAAAGGTCCGGCTTCTTGAAAACAAACCCTCCAAAAAGAAGGAAAAAAAAATGATGGCGACAGTGCGAGGAAACTCGAACCTTTGACTTTCTCCGGGGCAATTTTATCATAATCATTGTAAGATGTGGCTGAAAAAGGATTCCCGAGCACGATAAAAAAAACATTAAATAAATTAAAATTTTGTTCGAATATTAGAGGGTGGAATTTGAGTGAGAAGAATTCGGCTTCGAATCTTTTTGGAAGGACACAAGTTTATATATATGTGTGTGTGTGTATGTATATGTATATGTATATGGAAAAGTGTTCTTAGTAGGTCTCCTTAGATTGTAATCTAAGGAGACGACTTACAACTTCAACATCCCAATTTTTTTCACGATCCAACCGCATATTATAATATTCATATTATAAGATATATGCATATAAAAAATCACGTGATTTGAAGTTTGTTACTCTATTTTTTTTAGGTTCAAACATTAATGATTTTTAAACAGTAGAACAAAATGGAACGATTAGATCAATGAGTAGATGAACTTTAAATCACGTGATTTTTTATATGTGTGCATCTTATAACATGAATATGATAATGTGCGGTCGGATCTTGAAAAAAATCGGGATATTGGAGCTTTAAGCCGTCTCCTTAGATTGTAATCTAAGGAGACCTACTAGGAGCACTTGACCCATATATATATATATATATATATGTATATATATATATATACATATATATATATGTATACCTATATATATAATATATATATATATATATATGTATACATATATATATATATATATATATATATATGTATACATATATATATATATAATATGTATACATATATATATATATATATACATATATATATATGTATACATATATAATACATACATTATATACATACCTATATATATATAGGTATACATACCTATATATATATAGGTATACATAATATATATATGTATACATATATATATATATGTATACATATATATATATATGTATACATATATATATATATGTATACATATATATATATATGTATACATATATATATATATGTATACATATATATATATATGTATACATATAATATATATATGTATACATATATATATATGTATACATATATATATATATGTATACATATATATATATATGTATACATATATAATATATGTATATATATATATATATATATATGACCTAAATCTTACTAATAAATTAGTAACAAATGCCATATCTGATCGGATACAATTAGCCAGATACATAAGAGCTCCAATTGTACTTAGGTATGGTACTTCGAACCAAGAACCTCTTCATTATCTTCGCGAGGGTGAAATGAATTTTTTTCACATTCAATGATCTAACAACCATTGGAATGCTTAAAGGATTTACTTTATCCATGCTAAAGCGTTCAAGACCTTTTCAGTATAATTTAATTGATGCAAGAATATTTCACTTGAAAAATGCTCAATCTGTAAACCAATACAATATTTGATTTCCCTAAGGTCTTTCATTTCAAATTCATTTTTTAAATACATCATTGCTATTGGTCCAAGGTTACAATCACCCGGTTGTTGAGTTTTGATGATTATAAACATATATAGTTATTTATACTAATTATATTTTAGTGTTTAAGTGTGTTTCTCTAAGAATTCAAGATTTCTTATTCCCTAAAGGAAGGTATTTTTGACTCAAGTTGATTCAATTCGGATCAAGGATTCAAACTTGCATATGGAGAAGCCCTAATTTAAAGATCTTGTAGTCACCTAAAACCATTGTAAGAATTAGTTTGTTAAAAAATGAGGTTATGATAAGTTGGCTCAAGAAAACACACAAACACGCACTTTCATTTTTTTAAAATACAGTTTTTATTTTGGATAGTTGAATTAGGTACATGCCTTGATTGATATACATGTCTCTAAATATTTTATATTTTTACATCTTGTTTATATCTTGTATACCAACCCTTATAGCATGCTACTTAATCATCTAGCCATTTAAAAATATTTTAAAAATTCTTCTAAGTTCAAAATTTTTCCTATAAAAATACTATTTCAGGCCCAACGGTCGACTGGGCAGTCGACCGCATCTATTTCAGGCCTGATCGGTCGATCGCACCAGTTGATCGGGCCTTGTGGTTTTGGCATGCACGTTTGTGCACGTCTGCCGGTTGACCAGACCGGTCGACCGACTGACTGACCCTTGCTCTCGGGTTTTGTCGGTCGACCGGGCCAGTCGACCGGTCGACCGACCGGTCGACCGAGTCCAACGGCTAGTTTGCCAGTTAGACTGCCGGTCGACCGGGCCGGTCGACCGACAGCCGCCAGCAGCCCCAACGACTAGTTTCTTGAGATTTGTTTTCAGGATTTGATTGTGATGTTTGTATCAGCTATCTCTGAATTTCTGGAGGCTAACTCCTTACCTATTAACCTAATTTAAATGATGATTTGCTCATAGCAAATCCCTATAATAGATGGCATTGGTCCCTTGTTAAAATCAAGAAAAATTCTCATTATTTTAGTTTCCAAAAAGAAAGAAAAGTTTTCAAAGTTCTCACTTTTTAAAGTGCATTCTTGGTTAAAATTTTTCAGTGTTTTCAAGCTCTTTCTTACTTCTTTACAACTGAATTTTCTCACTTCACTTCTTGAGCCAAAAGTCTTTCCCATTCTATAAGGAGTTGTAAGAGAGAAGTTTATAGTCTTTTTGATCACCTTGTTACTTGTATTTTTCTTTGTGTTGAGATCCCTCTTGTTTAGAGGTTAGATTGGTGGGAGTTTGGTACTCTGGTCTTGTGTAGACCTCTTGTAATTCCCTTTGTGGATTTAGTGGAAATCCTTCACGGTGGTGGAGGCGGGGATGTAGAGCGGTGGCTCGAACCTCGAAACAAATTACTTGTGTTTGCGATTGGCTTCCTTATTATTTTTCATTACTTTACATTTTTATCTTGTGATATCTCTTACTTGCACTTCATTGCTTCCATTTCATTCACTTGCATTTTTCGCTGTTTACTCATCTCAACAAGAAAGCAATTACGCGCCTCAACTCATAATCTAGAGGAATCAAAGAGGAGAAGTGCTAGAGCCCTTCACGGGAAATTCAGCTTCAATTTCTTGTTTTGAGTGACCAGTTGCATCATACATACATACTTGTTTTAAAAAGATCATTAGATTAGCATTAACACTTATTCACCCCTCCTTTAGGTGTTTTTCAATTGGTATCAGAGCTTTGGTCTCTAGGCTCTTGACTTAACAATCTTAGAGAGATCCTATATTGCTAATCACTATATTCATTTTTTTTCATCCTCATACACTTAGTAAAAATGGCCGAAGAAATTAAGACCCCACCTAAGTTTGATGGCCTTAACTTTCCCATATGGAAGGTTAAGATGACCGTGTTTTTGCAATCTTTAGGGAGCCAGGTTGCAAAGGCGGTGACCAAACCTTTTAGTGCACCCCTTGGTGACAGGACGCTTGGTCCGATATTGCCACGAAAGAGTTTGATGCTAATGCTAAGGCACACTATGCCTTGCTTCAAGCCCTTAATGACGATGATATTTCTAGAGTCATTCATTGCAAATCCACACATGAGATTTAGACTCACTTACTTATCACTCATGAGGGAACTTCACAAGTAAAGAGGGCAAAAATTGACCTTCTTCGTTCCCAATATGAAAATTTTTCTATGCAAGAGAATGAAACCATAGATGATATGATTACTAAGTTTACAAAGTTTACTAACGGACTTTCTTTTTTAGGTGACGACATTGACAACGACCAAAAAGTGAGGAAGATCATTCGTGCACTCCCTCCATTTTGGGAAGTCAAAGTCATAACTTTGAAGGAAGTCAATAGCAAGGAAGAAATGGAGCTTATCGGTCTCATTGGGAATCTCAAGACCCATGAGATGGAAAGAAAAGCAAGAGAAGAGACGGCTCCTCCCAAGAAGAAAAGCTATTGCCTTCAAGAGCTCTTCCACCTACTCCGACGAGGATGGTGAAGAAGAGGATGATGAAGATCTTTCTCTTCTTGTAAAGAACGTTCGGAGAATGTAAAACAAGGCAAAGTTTCAAAATAGAAGGAGATTACAAGGTAAAGAAGAGAAGAAAATCATTTGCTTCAATTACCGGAAGCCAGGTCACATTATTGCGGAATGTCCAGAAAACAAAGGCAAACCCTCCATCTCCAAGAAGCCTTACAAAAAAAGCTTTAAAGGCTACTTGGGACTCGAGAGTGAATCTGATGAGGAAGTCGATACTGCCAACATGTGCTTCATGGCAAATGAAAGTACAAACAAGGTAACTCCTAATACTTCCATTGATTGTGAACTATCTATAGATGAATTAGGAGAAGCTTTTGAAGAACTATCTCATAACTATGATTTTCTTAAAAAGAAATACTTGAAAAAGAAAAGGAAAATGAATCACTCAACCACAAAGTTTTCATTCTCACAAAAGAAAAAGATGAATTATTTTCACTCTCTCTTCTACTCAAAAGGATTTTGATGACTATAAGATTTCTTACAAAGGTAAATTTTCACAAATTGATGAAAATGAGATTTCTTTGCTAAAGAAGAAAATTGATTCATTAGGAGTAGTTTTGAAGAAATGTGAATTTGATAAAACTAGACTAGAGGCTATGTTTCCTAAGGAACATGTCCCAAAGAAACATTCATATGCTATTCATGCTCATGTTCATAAATCACAACCTTTACATCATGCTAAGCACCCTAAACATGCCCACACTCTACACACTCATCATGCATTCATGTATAATAAAATGTATGCATGCACATATTGTGGCCGTAAAGGTTATTTGTTAAATTTTGCTATGATAGGATTAATGCATCGCATAATCATATTTGGGTTCGGAATACTAACATTCAAGACCCTAGAAAGTTTGGGTACCAAAGTCAACAAATTTGTTAAATGATGTGGTACATTCCAAAGCCCAACGACGTAAGGAGTTGTGGTATCTTGATAGTGGTTGCTCAAGGCACATGACTTGGGATATCAACAACTTCGCAACCCTATTAAGATACTATGAAGGTGGCACCGTCACCTTCGGAGATGACGCCAAAGGAAAAATCATTGGTATTGGTATTGTTAAACCTGGTACATCTCCTTTAATAGAAAATGTTATTTTAGTTGATGGCCTCAAGCATAATCTCTTGAGTGTGAGTCAACTTTGTGACAAAGGTTTTGATGTTGTTTTTGATGACCTAGCATGTAGAGTTATTGATAGACAATCCAATACATGTATATTTTTCGGATTTCGTGAAAATAATGTATACATGATTGACATGTCTAATATGCTATGCAATGCTACTTGTTTGAAAACCCTCGATGATGACTCTTGGTTGTGGCATAGGAGATTAGGCCACATTTCGTTTGACCATCTATCTAGATTAAATAATAAGGAAATGGTAAAAGGTATTCCTTACTTGAAATTTGAAAAGGACCACATTTGCGATGCGTGCCAACTTGGAAAACAAACCAAGTCCTCTTTCAAGCCAATTAAGGATATAATGACATCACGACCTTTGGAGTTAATCTATATGGATTTGTTTGGTCTTACACGAACTAAAAGTCTAAGTGGGAATCGTTTTGCTTTTATTTTAGTTGATGATTTCTCTCGTTTTACTTGGGTTTTCTTTTTAGAACACAAAAATCAAGCCTTTACATATTTTCAAGCCTTTAAGAAAAGAGTTGAAAAGGAAAAAGATTCTTCTATTTTAAGAATAAGAAGTGATAGAGGTGGTGAATTCAATAACCAACCCTTTACCACTTTTTGTCAAGAACATGGAATTAAGCATGAACTATCTTGTCCTAGAACTCTACAACAAAATGGAGTCGTTGAGAGGAAAAATCGTACATTACAGGAGATGGCTAGGACAATGATAAATGAGTACGGTCTCCCTCATTATCTATGGGCCGAGACGTTAACACATCTTACTACATATCAAATAGGGTTTTCTTATGCAAAAACACTTCTAAAATATCTTTTGAGATTTATTTTTCTAGAAAGCTAAATGTTTCATACTTTAAAGTTTTTGGTTGTAAATATTTTGTTTTGAATACTAAAGAAAATTTAGGTAAATTTGATGCAAAGTCTTTTGAAGTAATTTTTGTTGGTTACTCTAACACTAGTAAAGCTTATAGAGTTTTCAATAAGTCATCCTTGACTATTGAAGAATCTATACATATAAAGTTTGAGGAATCTAATGTGTTTGTTGAGAATATTGTAGAAATAGATTCCCTAAATGAAGACATGGAGAAAATTTCTTTGAAGGACTCACCTACTTTTGAAGACATGCCAAAGGGTGATGAAGAAAATGAAGTTCAAGAAGTTGAAGTGGAGACTACTCAACTACTTCCAAAAGATTGGAGATTCAATCTACATCATCCCAAGGATCTTATTATAGGTGAAGTATCAAAGGGGTAACTACTCGCTCTAAACTTCATGATCTTTGTGGGCACTATGCATTTATTTCTCATTTTGAACCAAGAACATCCTCGAAGCTGAGGGCGACTCATATTGGTTGCTTGCCATGCAAGAGGAGCTCAATCAATTCGAGCACAACCAAGTTTGGCATATTGTTCCTAGGCCCCACGATAGACCAACAATTGGTACTAAGTGGATCTTTAAGAACAAGTTGGATGAGTTGGGAAATGTTGTTAGGAATAAAACTAGGTTAATAGCCTAAGGTTACACTCAAGTTGAAGGTATCGATTTTGAGGAAACCTTTGCGCCCGTAGCAGGCTTGAAGCCATACAGATGACACTTACATTTGCTTCATATAAAGATTTTAAATTTTTTCAAATGGATGTAAAAAGTGCTTTCTTAAATGGATTTTTTGAAGAGGAGGTGTATGTTGAACAACCCTCCGGGTTTGTTGATCCTACACATCCGGATTTTATTTTCAAACTAGACAAAACTCTTTATGGTTTAAAACAAGCCCCTAGGGCTTGATATGAAAGACTTTCTTCATTTCTTATTTCTAATGGTTTTAATAAAGGAAAAATAGATACAATCTTGTTTACCAAACATGTTGATAATGATATACTTATAGTTCAAATATATTCTGATGATATCATATTTGGTTCTACTAATGAAAATCTTTGCAAAGCTTTTGAATCATGCATGAAGAAGGAATTTGAGATGTCTATGATGGGCGAGCTTAACTACTTCCTTGGTCTCCAAATAAAGCAAAGGAAGGATGGGATTTTTATCAATCAAGCCAAGTACACGAAGGAACTTATCAAGAGATTTGGGCTTGAAGGGGCTAAGACAAGTAAAACTCCCATGGCTACCACTACTAAGCTTGACAAGGATGAACAAGGTACAAATGTAGACATTAAACTTTATCATAGCATGATTGGTAGCTTGTTGTATTTAACGGCTAGTAGGCCGGACATTATATTTTGTGTATGTCTTTGTGCTTAATTTCAATCGTGTCCTAAAGAGTCCCATTTGATTGCGGTAGAATGCATTATTAGATACCTTAAGGGCACAATTGAAATGGGTTTGTGGTATCCGAAGACCGGACAATTTTCCATGATGATTTTTCGGATGCCGACTATGCGGGTTGTAGAGTGGATAGGAAGAGTACAAGCAGAATATGTCAATTTCTCAGTAATTGTCTTGTTTCATGGTCTTCCAAGAAATAAAATTCGGTAGCCCTCTCAACCGCCGAGGCGGACTATCTTGCGGCGGGGGTTTGTTGTGCACAAGTCCTTTCGATGAAACATACTCTCCTTGACTATGATTTGCATTTTGACCATATTAAAATATTTTGTGATAATGCTAGTACTATTCATATGACTAAAAATGCAAATCAACATAGTAAGACTAAGCACATTGACATTCGGTATCATTTTCTTAGAGATTATTATGAAAAAGGTGATATTGACATTGATTATGTTTCTACCGATTTTCAACTTGCCGATATATTTACAAAACCACTAGACTATACTAGATTTTCTTTTATTTGTGGTGAATTAAATGTTTGTGTTATGGAATCATAAAAATTTTTTACCCTTTTTTAATGTATGACAAAAAGAGGGCGAAAAAGTTAGTTTATTATTTTGAGTTTTGAGTTATGTATTTTGAGTTTTGAGTTATGAAGTTTTGAGTTTTGAGGTATGAGTTTTTGAGTTATTATTTGTTGAAACTATTTTGAGTTATTGTTTATTGAAACTATATGTTTTGAACTCTTATTCTTATGTCTTTTTATTTATGCTAAGTTCTTGTTTTTACTATTCATTCATGTATATAGTAATTCATATATATAGCATGTTTTGAGGGGGAGCTTCCAAGCTCCTTTCCCATTTTTTCCCCATTTTTTTTTAAAATAACTCATATGTTTTGTCATTATCAAAAGGGGAGATTGTTGGCCCAAGGTTACAATCACCCGGTTATTGAGTTTTGATGATTACAAAATATATATAGTTATTTATACTAATCATATTTTAGTGTTTAAGTGTGTTTCAGGTTCTAAGGATTCAAGATTTCTTCTTCTCTAAAGGAAGGTGTTTTTGACTCAAGTTGATTCAATTCGGGTTCAAGAATTCAAGCTAGCATATGGAGAAACCCTAATCTGAAGATCTTGTAGTCACCTAGAACCGTTGTAAGAATTAGTTTGTTAAAGAATGAGGTTATGATAAGTTGGGTCAAGAAAACACACACACACTTTCATTTTTTAAAAATACGGTTTTTGTTTTGGATAGTTGAATTAGGTACATGTCTTGGTTGATATACATGTCTCTAAATTTTTATATTTTTACATCTTGTTTATATTTTGTATACCAACCTTTATAGCATGCTACTTAATCATCTAGCCATTTAAAAATATTTAAAAAATTCTTCTAAGTTCAAAATTTTTCCTATAAAAATATTGTTTCATGCCCAACGGTTGACCGGGCGGTCGACCGCATCTATTTCAGGCCTGATCGGTCGATCGCATTGGTCGACCAGGCCTTGTGGTTTTGGCGTGCACGTTTGTGGCCGTCTGCCGGTCGACCAGACCGTTGACCGACTGACTGACCCTTGCTCTCAGGTTTTGTCGGTCGACCGGGCCAGTCGACCGACAGAACAAAATTGTGTTTTTTGTTTAGCGTCCAGTCGACTGACCGGTCGACCGAGTCCAACGGCTAGTTTACCAGTTAGACTGTCGGTCGACCGACAGCCCCCAGCAGCCCCAACGGCTAGTTTCTTGAGATTTGTTTTCAGGATTTGATTGTGATGTTTGTATCAGCTATCCATTGACAACCAAGGGTAAGATTTTGTTGACAAATGTAGTGAGGGTTTTATAATCAGGAACTTCAGTAAAAGTGGTAAGGAGCAGATGTTCTGAATTCTTTTTGGTGAAATAAGGAGATGAATCAGATGTTGACTGGGGTTGTAAAGTATTTTGAATTTTAGCAGAAGGCTTTTGAAGAGTCATGGCATAAGGGAGAGGAGGAAAATTTTCTAAGACTTGAAACTTATTGGGACTTTGAATAAGCGATGAGACCTTTATTTCATAGTCTTTTGAATTGACGGTCTTTTGAATTGGAGATTTGCCTTTGTCGATATTCATTTTGAATCTATAGTTAAAAATTCACGAGTTAGGAAATCAATTAAGGAATTATTTGAACCTTTAAGATATTCTATGTCAAAATCAAAAATAGAAAGAATGGCTTGCCATCTAGCAAAGATTTGCTTAGATGCAATATTTTGGACATCTTTTTCAAGAATGAATTTAGCAGATTGGCAATCAATTCAGAGAAGGAATATTTTATTTAGAAGATCATCTTGGAATATTATTCCAAACATCTGTTAGATTTTTAAGACATAATATTCATAGAGAAACTATAACACCAATTAATAGATCAATAGAATTTGCAAACAAATTTCCCGATGAGATTAAAGATAAGACACAATTACAAAGATTCCTAAGATGTTTAAATTATGTATCTGATTTTATTCTGAAAATAAGAATAATTTGTGCTCCATTATTTCAAAGACTTCAAAAAAATCCACCAGCATGGTCGGATAAGCACACTCAAATAGTTAAACAAATTAAAGAAAAGGTCCATTCATTGTCATGTCTATGCATTCTCCATCCTCATGCATTCATGATAGTTGAAACAGATGCATCAGATGTAGGATATAGAGGCTACTTGTATGAGACCAAAGTGTATGTAACGGAATCCTTTCTTTAGGAATTCTTGTAAAGCTAAGTTAGATAATAGTTGAATGGTTTGGAATTTATTTTGAATATTAAATGTTTCTTTATGAATTTTAATCGCGTAAGATGTTTTAAAATCAAATGTACCTATGCTATAAATATTTTCTATTTTCATTTGGAATCTTCCATTCTAAATAGTCTTCATGAATAATATCCTCTCTACTTCTGACTATCTTCTTACTTGATCCTGAAGATGAATTGGAACCTAGCATCATTCTCCGTACAATGTTAGCCATAACTAATGCATGATCAAATGCATAATGCAACTCTTAGCCTTAACGGGAACACGGGAACACTATGCCTGGAATACCCTATTCTCTCAGTGGGCTTACCAACGGTCTTACAAGTTTGCCAACGTTTACCAACGCTAATGCAGAGTGTAATATGCAATCAATATGTACTAATAATGACAGTAATGCAAGAATAATGTCTCTGATACCAATTACAAACCAGGACCCAGATTTAGGAAATCAGGAATAAAAGAGGATTACAAGAGGATTTAATTAACAGTAATGTAATTAATCAATCACTCAAAACAAGATTAGAAGCCTAAGTATCAGTAATGTAATTTATTGAAACTATATGTTTTGAACTCTTATTCTTATGTCTTTTTATTTATGCTAAGTTCTTATTTTTACTATTCATTCATGTATATAGTCATTCATATATATAGCATGTTTTAAGGGGGAGCTTCCAAGCTCCTTTCCCATTTTTTTAAAAAAATAACTGATATGTTTTGTCATCATCAAAAAGGGGAGATTGTTGGCCCAAGGTTACAATCACCTGGTTGTTGAGTTTTGATGATTACAAAACATATATAGTTATTTATACTAATCATATTTTAGTGTTTAACTGTGTTTCAGGGTTCTAAGGATTTAAGATTTCTTTTTCCCTAAAGGAAGGTGTTTTTGACTCAAGTTGATTCAATTCGGGTTCAAGAATTCAAGCTTGCATATGGAGAAACCCTAATTTGAAGATCTTGTAGTCACCTAGAACCGTTGTAAGAATTAGTTTGTTAAAGAATGAGGTTATGATAAGTTGGGTCAAGAAAACACACACACACTTTCATTTTTTTTAAAATACAGTTTTTATTTTGGATAGTTGAATTAGGTACATGCCTTGATTGATATACATGTCTCTAAATATTTTATATTTTTACATCTTGTTTATATCTTGTGTACCAACCCTTATAGCATGCTACTTAATCATCTAGCTATTTAAAAATATTTTAAAAATTCTTCTAAGTTCAAAATTTTTCCTATAAAAATACTATTTTAGGCCTAACGGTCGACTGGGCTGTCGACCGCATCTATTTCAGGCCTGATCGGTCGATCGCACCAGTTGATCGGGCCTTGTGGTTTTGGCATGCACGTTTGTGCACGTCTGCCGGTTGACCGGACCGGTCGACCGACTGACTGACCCTTGCTCTCGGGTTTTTGTCGGTCGACCGGGCCAGTCGACCGACAGAACAAAATTGTGTTTTTTGTTTAGCCTCCGGTTGACCGACCGGTCGACCGAGTCCAACAGCTAGTTTGCCAGTTAGACTGCCGGTCGACCGGGCCGGTCGACCGACAGCCCCCAGCAGCCCCAACGGCTAGTTTTTTGAGATTTGTTTTCAGGATTTGATTGTGATGTTTGTATTAGCTATCTCTGAATTTTTGGAGGCTAATTCCTGACTTATTAACCTAGTTTAAATGATGATTTACTCATGGCAAATCCCTATAAATAAATGGCACTGGTCTCTTGTTAAAATCAAGAAAAATTCCCATTGTTTTAGTTTCCGAAAAGAAAGAAAAGTTTTCAAAGTTCTCACTTTCTAAAGTGCATTCTTGTTAAAGTTTTTCAATGTTTTCAAGCTCTTTCTTACTTCTTTACAACTGAATTTTCTCACTTCACTTCTTGAGCCAAAAGTCTTTCCCATTCTATAAGGAGTGTTAAGAGAGCAGTTTGTGGTCTTTTTGATCATCTTGTTACTTGTATTTTTCTTTGTGTTGAGATCCCTCTTGTGTAGAGGTTGGATTGGTGGGAGTTCGGCACTCCGGTCTTGTGTAGACCTCTTATAATTTCCTTTGCGGATTTAGTGAAAATCCTTCACGGTGGTGGAGGCGGGGACGTAGAGCGGTGGCTCGAACCTCGAAACAAATTACTTATGTTTGCGATTGGTTTTCTTATTGTTTTTAATTGCTTTACATTTTTATCTTGTGATACCTCTTGCTTGCACTTCTTGCTTCCATTTCATTCACTTGTATTTTTCGGTGTTTACTCATCTCAACAAGAAAGCAATTACGCGCCTCAACTCATAATCTAGAGGAATCAAAGAGGAAAAGTTTTAGAGCCTTTCATGGGGAATTCAGCTTCAATTTCTTGTTTTGAGTGACCAGTTGCATCCTACATACATACTTGTTTTAAAAAGATCATTAGATTAGCATTAACACCTATTCACCCCCCTCTAGGTGTTTTAATTCCTTCTAGGACTTCTTTATGAGTCCCAATGATGTTTAAATCATCAACATATATAGTAATGATAATGAATCTGGATATTGTTTTCTTTATAAAAACACATGGGCATATACGATTATTCACATATTCTTCTTTTAACAAATACTCGCTTAAGCATTATATCACATGCGCCCTAATTGTTTTGACCCATATAACGATCTTCGTAATTTGATCGAATATAATTCTTTGAGTTTTGAACTTAATATTTCAGGCATCTTAAATCCTTCAGAGATTTTCATATAAATATCGCTATCAAGCGACCCGTATAAATAAGCTGTAACAACATTCATATGATGCATTTCTAAATTTTTAGAAACTGTTAGGCTGATTAAATATCTAAATGTAATTGCATCCATTAGAGGAGAATTCGCTTCTTCATAATCAATTCCAGGTCTTTGTGAAAGATCTTGAGTAACAAGTCGAGCTTTATACCTCACAATCTCGTTTTTCTCGTCGCATTTTCGTATGAAAACCCATTTGGATCCTTCTGTCTCACAGTTTCAGGCGTGAGGATAAGAGCTCCAAATACTTTCGCTTATTAAGAGAATTCAATTCAGACTGTATAGCGTCTTTCTATTTTATCTAATCATGTCTATTTTGACATTCAGTGACGGATCTTGGTTCAGAATTCTCACTTCTGTTAACAATATCATATGCTACGAAATAGGAAAAATATTTCATCCATATTTTTCATCTCATTTCGATTCCATAATCCTCCTGTATTGACATAATCAATGGAGATCTCATGATTTTCTATACTTTCAGGATTTTTCATCTCTTGATTTGTCTTATTTTTTATTTCTTCTAGAACACATTCTTCCACATTAGGGTCATCATGCTTATCTGTTTTCGAGGATTTTTATCTTTGGAACCGATTAGTTTACCATACTTCAGACGTGTCTTAGACTCATTATTGACTTCATTCTCGGATTGTCCTTTTGGGATTTTAATCCGACCAGGAGCATTTACAGCTGGTATGTATGATTTAGTCACTTTTTTCGAATCAGTGAATGCATCTGATAACTGATTTGCTATTTCATGTAAATGCATAATCTTTTACACATCTGACTCACATTGTTTTGTATGTAGATCAAGATGCAATAAAGATGCTTCACTCCATATAATCTCCTTCTCCAGTTATTTCTTTTCTCTCGCTAATGTTAGAAAAATTGCCTCATTGAAATGACAATCAGCAAAACGAGCAGTAAAAACATCACTGATTTTAAGCTCAAGATATCTTAAATAGAAGGAGATTCATAACCGATATATATTCCCAGTCTTCTTTGAGTACCTATCTTTGTACATTGTGGTGGAGCAATTAGTACATATACCGCTCAACTAAAAATTCTAAGATGGAAAATATTTGGTTCTTGACCAAATGCTAATTGTAGAGGGGAATACTCATGATATGCACTTGGTCTGATGTGAATTAATGCTACAGCATGAAAATTATATGACCCCATATAGAATTAGTAAGTTTTGTTATGATTATTAATGATTTAGCAATAAGCTGGAGGCGCTTAATTAGTAATTCAGCCAAACCATTTGTGTATGTACATGAGCAACATGATGCTCAACAGCTATCCTAATTGACATACAATAATCATTAAAAGCCTGAGACATAAACTCACCAGCATTGTCAAGTCTAACTTTCTTGATTGTACAATCAGAAAATTGTACTCGTAATCTAATTATCTGAAAAAAATCTCGCAAATACCACATTGCGAGTTGATAATAAACAAACGTGTGACCATCTACTAGAGGTATCTATCAGTACCATAAATATCGAAACCTCATGCAAAATAAATCATTTGGTGAGAATAGAATTTTTAACATATTATTATAAATAAAATATTACATTCAAAGATAAATTTAACAATAACAAAATATGATAATACAATCATATAACTAATTATCACCAGTATTCATAGAATCACGATGAGTTGAAAAGATAAACAAAATCATCAGTAAAATCTGAAGCATCAAGATGAGTTAAATCATCCATAAGATTATCATATTTAGTGAAATTCACTTTCTTTTCTTTTCCTTTTAAGGATGCTTTGTAAATTTTACAAAGGTGCTCTGATGTTCGACACACTCGAGACTAGTGCCCTTTGAAGTCACATTTACAATAGGAATCTTCAGGATTCTGAAAAGAACTTTTACGAATATCTTTTCCTTTATCATGTCTTTCTACATGATGCTTCTTGTGGATCGCGTTGTTTTGTGAAGGGTTATAAAAATCACTTCGATCGCGTCTACGATCACATTCACGGTCACGACTATAATTATATCATCGTCCATAATTTTTAGAAAATGTATCATTTGCTTTTGAAAATGCTGCTGAATCATTAGGATGAGACTGATGATTTTTGATCAAAAGTTCATTATTCTTTTCTGCCACAAGAAGAGATGAAATTATTACAATATGTTTTTAAATCACGCAACCGATATCGTTGTTGCAGTGTTATATTAGATGCATGAAATGTGGAGTAGGTTTTCTCCAGCATTTCTTTATCTGTGATATCCAACCCACAAAATTTCAATTGGTATACTATTCTGAACATTGTAGAGTTATAATCGTTAACTTTCTTGAAGTCTTGAAGCGCAAAGTATTCCATTCATCATGTGTGGCAGGGGAGCACAACTTTCTTTTGATGATCAAATCTTTCTTTGAGATTTTTTTTCACATGAAACTTGGGTCTCTTACTGTGAGATATTCACATTTTAAACATTCATCAAGATGTCTGCGGATAAAAATCATCACTTTTGTCTTATCTTACGACGACGTAGAGTTCATCTCTTTTATAGTTTTAGTGAGACCTATTGACTCGAGATGATTTTTATATTAATAACCCAAGACATATAATTTCTTCCCGTGATATAAAGTGGAATGAACTCAAACTTTGCAAAGTTTAACATGGTAATAACTATAACAAAATATAAACTAATTAGGATCACAATATTTTATTTCACAACAAAATAATAAAAACTTACATTTTAATTATAATAGCGATAAACAAAAGAGGGAAGATGAACATTAAAATTAAAAGGTTCAGGTGAAAATCACTTGTATACATATCTACAACAAAAATAATAATAATATAGATGATGATGACGACAATAATAAACTTCAAGAATGAACTCAGCATCTTGCGAAAATTTTGACTTAAAAGCTTGTGAAGATGATGAAGAAAATTGAAAATGAAGAGAGATTAAGAAGTGAGTTATATGGTTTAGAATTCACCAATTTATAGAGTAAAAACTAGCTGTTTATACCCGTTAGAGAAGAGAGAAAATACAATTTAGATCTAATATAATTAAATATTATAATAAAAAATGGTAAAATAATGCATTGTATTACGTAAATTTATGAGCTATAATATAGGCACGCCACTCTACTTGATGGGTGTTTTGCAGACATAATTAATGAAGTAATAAATAAGAAATAAATATTGGCACACTACGCTACTCAGTAAACCTTTCAGTGGGTGTTTATATAAATATAAATAACAGAACAATAAAATATATCATACTGATAGCTTGGGGTTTATTCCACGCAAGCATCAATTGAGAGGTTAGTAAAGATAATAACAATAAATATTATTAACTTGTCATAATCACATCACTTTACTATAAATAGGTGCTAGAGTCTCCTTTCATATATAGTAGTGGTGTTATATGAATATAATTAGTATAATAATCTAGTTTTTTGTAATCACATCATATTACTATAAATAGGTGGCAGAGCCTCCTTTCATATATAGTAGTGGTGTTATATGAGTATTATAAGTAGAATAATTTATCATTTTTACTTTGAGATAGTAGGTAGAGGCTGAGACTTATGATAGGACTTTTCCTTAAGCAATGAAAGTAGAGGCTCGTGAAAAGACTTTTACCTTAAGCTCATGGCGATAGAGGCTGGTGACAGAAATAGAGCTCTCGTGCTGATAATGTGTTATAAAACTCTAAGAAATAACACCGAAACAGAGAATTCTAGAGACAGAGTAGAAGTAGAAATTCTTATTGATTTCTGAAATGCACAAGAAGTGAATCAAAAAGTGCCTATTTATAAAAAAAACTTTGGGGACTATGCAGTCACTATGCATCTTATATAATCGCATAGTAAATTTTACTATACTGGTAGGTGAGAAAATACATTTATATATAGCAGTTCATTATTTTTTTATATTTCTGACCTTAGTCAATATTATCACAGTTATCTTTTTAACTGCGACCAACTGACTATGGATCAGGTCTCTTCAAGTGCAACTTTATGAAATCAGGAAACAATTTGGTATACATCTTTATTAAATTTTTTTTATAGGCGGATATTAAGAATTTTAGGAATGTGACTAAGCTCTTAGTGGACAATAAAATAATTTTTCAATAGTTTTAAAAGTGACTGTTTACGCAATTTACAATTATATATAGGATTGTATCATGTGAAACTCATAAACAAGTCAATTTTTTGTGCTTAATTTATATATAAACAAATTAATTTTTGTAGAAATTTATGATATGATCTGTAAGGATTTTACTAATTGCGAACATATCGCAGTTTACTTATTTGCATGCTACATATAAACCATCAAAATTATTTTCAGATATTGCATGCGAATAAGGACTGCGACTATGGTCGCAGTGTTTAACGATAACATGTTGTAGATGATTTTTTTTTGCTAGGTTATATGTAATAGCGGTGAATAAAAACTGCGATTATAGTCGCAGTTTACTTATGATTTTATATATTTGTTCTTCACTGTAGCTGTTTGTCTCTTTTCATGCTGTCTCTTTTTCACGCATAAGAAGAATTTTGTATTTGTGTTACACATTGGGCCGTAGTCGCATTGTTTTAATTTATAATATACAGTGAAATACACTGATTTGAGAGAATTGCAATCATGATCGCAGTATCATCTGTTATATAGTTAACTTTAGACTGCAACCATGGTCGCTGTTTTTAACTTAATTGAAAGCATAAAGATCAAACTATTTTTGTCAGAACGGCCACCGTCATCACAGTTTCATGTATAAATATAGTTAATTATATGCTGCGATCATGGTCACAGTGCCAAAAATTCTCCAATTTAGGGTTGCATTCGTGATATAAGATTGCTAGTTTAGTTATACAATGGCTGCGACCATAGTCGACGTGCCAATATTTTTTTCGATTATTTTTTAAATGTATGTGTACTGCGACCTTGATCCCAGTTATAATATACATTGAGAATAAAATATTATTTAGTATCAAGACAAACCATAGTCGCAGTTCATTAAAAATAATATGAAATATTATTCAACCAATCTGCAAATATTGTGGTAGTTATAAGATACCCTATTTATAAAATATCTGCAAAATAAATCATTAAACATTGTATTTCATTATTTTTTTACACTGTATATTTGTAACAAAAAAATTATATGGCTACCCCATATCAAATTTTATTTTTCTATTCATTTCAGTTTCTTATATTAAATCTATATGAATTAAAATTAACGCAAAATTAAACAATAAAAAAACTATATATTACAACAAATTTTTTAGGTTTCATGCATGTTTTTTTCACATCATCTTGATCAAATATTTTTTCCCTTTATATTTTTTATGTAGCAGAATTAAAATTTTTATAACTGCAGATAAATTCAATGAAATATATCTGTAAATTATAAATATTTTTGATAAATTTTTGTTGTGCATGAGTTTTTGTTAGTGTAGAAGTAAAAATGTGGGTATTTTGATCAACTTGATTGATGATTCTTTATGCGAGAATTTTTTAGTTATTTTAGCACCTAAACTCTGCCACCGATATATGACATAGATTCGGTCACGTCACCGCCAGCTGAGTAACTCTCTCAGCTAGCAGCTGAGGTACATTTTTCTCACACGTGCGCGCACACACACATATGAGAAAAATGTGCCTCAGTCGCCACCTGAAAGACTCTTTTAGCTGGCGCTTCAATATGGTCGCAGCTGACTGCGACATGATCGGAATCCACTACAGCATGGTCGCAGTCCTTAAAAATCATATATTTTTAGTATAATTAGGACTGCGATCATAATAGCAATCTTAAGAAAAAGACCGCTACCCTCAGAAAAGACTGCGATCATGATAGCAGTTCTCAGAAAAATACCGCGATTTGATCATAGTCCTCACAAAAAACTGCGATCATGGTGTAGGCTGTCCAAAAGTTACTGAAGGACAAACCATTGAAAAGCTCTAGACGCGAGGGATTATCATCCGCGTCTTAGCATCAAGGCGCGTCGACTTGACACCCGCGTCTCAGCATCAAGGCGCGTCGGCCTGACACCCGCGTCTCAACAGCAAGGCGCGTCGGCCTGACACCCGCGTCTCAGCATCAAGGCGCGTCGACTTGACACCCGCGTCTCAGCATCAAGGCGCGTCGACCTGGAACCCGCATCTCAGTTATAACCGCCTTGGTTAAGGGACCAATCACTGCCCACACGTAAGGGAGACCAGCTCCCATCGTGACGTGTCTTTAGCAGGTACGTGGGTTGGTTACCGCCCATGTAGCTGGGAAGTTGGCTCTCATCGTGGAGTATTTTTAGGGGGCACGTTCACCCCCTAAGACCTCTATAAATAGCCCCGTCGCTATGAAAAGGGGTCGGACCCTGGAGGATCAGAAGAAATCGAAGGGCATCAATAGACATAAAGAGGCCGAGAGATATCAACAGGCGCGACACATACAGAGAGAGAGAGAGAGCTCGACTCTTCAAGCTAACTTGCTGCGTACAAGTTGCTCTTCGCCTACCTTCTCTTTTAGAGTTTTGGTAGACGGGGCTGAGTTACTCCTTCTACCTGCCAAGGAGAAGATCCCTTGACGGTCCAGACGGTCATCTGTCAACGGAGAACAAGATTCACTCTCCACCGCCACACGAAGAACCCAGCACTAAACAAGGGGGGATTCAAGCTTCAACATCCTCCCTCCCTTGTAACCGGAAGATTAGCTTGTTGTAATTTTTCATCTGATTCAAGGAAATCTTACACCTCCTCCTTTTCCGTGTCCAACAAGAGATGCATCTCTTGTTGGAACGGAAAAGGAGGAGGTGTAAGATTTCCTTGAATCAGATGAAAAATTACAACAGGCTAATCTTCTGGTTACAAGGGAGGGAGGATGTTGAAGCTTTTCATCTGATTCAAGGAAATCTTACACCTCTTCCTTTTCCGTGTCCAACAAGTGATGGCGACTCCGCTGGGGACTACTTTCGTTACTGACGAACAGGTAGTGGCGCAAGATGACGTCCACCATGAGGGAAAGATGGTCGAATCGCTCGTTGTCGAGTTCGACCAGGCGAAGTACGAAGAGTTCCTCTCTTCTGGCTCCAAGAGCCCAAAGACCCGCGTCTGTCGCAGGGTCTCGGCAGGGAATAACTCCGAAGCTCAAACTGAGGCTCTCTTGGGCGCCACTGCTACGGCCCCTTGTGCACAGAAGACCCGCGTCAACGCCTCTCAGAAGGCCAGCGTGGTCTCGCGTGCGACTGCTGCTGCGACCAACTGCGTCGCACAAAAGACCCGCGTCAGTGTCCCTCAGAGGACCCGCGTGGTTAAAACCCCTGATGTTCAGCATCAGGATGTTGTCGGTTTCTCTCCTCCTCCGCGACGCAACCAAAATGCTGAGCGTCGACAGAGAAGACGTGCGCGTCAGCTGCAAGTTGGAACCGTCGGTTGTCCAACTGAGGCTGGACGCGACGTACAATCGCGCGCCTTGCCTACGCCGCGTCCAGTATGTGAAGTCCGCGTTTGGCGTCCCAAACGCGAGATTCCTCCAGTTAGGTCCTCCGAGGACCAACTCATCAAACGCCAAGGTGAGACCTCTACGCCTCGTCAAGCACAAGAGGCACGAGCCCATAGGCGTGGGGCCCAGCAGCCCATCCTCTCTCACCCGTCTCTGCCCGGACGCACCAGGCATCAGCGCGAGACTCACGTCTCATCTCAACAGAGACGCCAAGCGCGCATTAGTCAGCCGCGACGCGAGAGCTGCGTCCCTGAAGTCTGCGTCCATTCTGCACAGCACATGGATGCCTCCCGTCTTCGACGTTGTGAGGCTAGTCTCTTTGATCCCTCTTCCATGGATTTGAGGGATTATTTAACAAAGAAAAGAAGTGCCAATCAGGCCACTTCGTCGTGTTGCTGCCACGGCTCATCTCCATGCTCTCAGAGTGCCGTTGCGGGTCGAGTGTGCACCAGCAGTCTTTAGTTATACAGCTGACCTCGATCCCCCCGTCAGCCAAAAGAAGGCGCTCCCATAGAAGGAGAACCTTCTCTGACGTTGAATACCCAGAGCTTACTGCGAACATGACAAGCAGAAGCAAGGGAAAAGGGCTTGCAGTCAGCTCAGATGAGTCTGACTCTGAACCGGAAGGGGTGTATCAACACACTCGTACCCGGACTGGGGCCATTCCCCCGGTTGACTATAATGCCTTAGCCCATGGCATTAAAGTGAACGATTCCCACTCCGCCGTAGTGGAATCAGGGGCTTCAAACTCCTCCGTTGAGAAGGAGACCTCTGCCTACATGACAGGCACTCCTGATGAGACAGCTAGACGTCTGGAACAGATCCAAAAGAGACAAATGGAGATGATTGTGTCTCAACAGGAATCTATCGATGCTATCAAGCTGGCGCTTGCACAGCTGCTCGAAGACAGGAGGAGATCTCCTCCTAGGAGGTCGAGGGACAGGGAGAGAAAGGGAGGAAGCTCATCTTCCGAGCCTTCTGAAGAGAAGCCTCGATCTACTTCTGGCTCGTCCAAACCCTCGTCAAAAGGCGACCGAGACCCAGGGAAGGCTCATGCTAAAAGGATGAGTCAATTGGAGGAACGCCTCAATGCCCTTGCCAGTCGCAAAGACCTCCAAGAAGTTGGAGTGGTTCGGCCCTATCCAGCTGAGTGGGATTTAGTCCCGTGCCCTCCTAAGTTCAAGGCTCCAACCCTCCAAGCCTTTGATGGGAAGGGGTCCCCTAATCAGCACATCTACTACTTCAAATCCCAAACCGGGAATGTAGTAGACAATGACGCCATCCTGGCGCGACTGTTCATCGGCACCCTAAAAGGGTTGGCCTTTGAGTGGTTCATGAAACTCCCGGAAGGTTCTATCAAGAACTGGGGCGACTTGGAGAAGCTGTTCTTAACACGCTTCTTCGAAGATGACTCCGAGGTCACAATGCCCACCCTGTTAGCTACGAGACAGCGAAAGGGAGAGTCCGTCAAATCTTTCGTGAAAAGATTTCGGAACGTGGCACTCCGGTGTCCAAGCGGTATGACCCAGGCCACCCTGGTGGAAACATGCCGCCACAACCTCCAAACCTCACTCCTTGCTCAAATAGGAGTTGCTGAAAGCCGCACCTGGAAACAATTAGTCCAACAAGGTGAACAGGCTGAGGAGATTATTGCCCGCGTCAGGGCAGAAGAAGGCAAGCCTAGGCCGGAAAGGTCAACTAGGCGAGCGCCAGACACCTCCCTCCAGACGAAGCGGAAGGATAATTTGGCGACGGAGACCAAATCTCCCACCAAACCTCAACCAGCCAAGGCGAGTGGCTCTTCAAGCCAACCCCGCGCCAACAAGCAGTATTCCTTCAAGGAGGAACATGTCGATTCGCTCTTCAAGTTACTCAACAAGAGCAACCGACTGAAGCTCCCTGAGGCCAGGCGCCCTCAGGAAGTCGGCAAGACCGACAACCCCAACTACTGCTTGTACCACAGGATGTTGGGACACCCTACCAGAAGCTGTTATATCTTCAAGGACATCCTTCAGGCTCTGATTGACGCGGAGGTGTTGAAACTCCGACCAGAACAAAAGGAGGTGACAGCCAACATGACGTCGGTTCTCCAGTTTGGAAAACAACCTCCAGCACCTGCAGGGGTGGTCCCAATCCCAAGAGGAGAACTAAGAGTGGTCAACACAGACCCTCACCAGCAGCAGGAGAAGGGCTTGGTACCCGTCCCTACGCCTCAAGGGGAAATTATGTGGGTCCACCCTGACCTAGTGGACAGCCAGCAGTGGACTACTGTAACCAACAGGAAGTCCAAAGGCAAGGCAAAAGCTTCGTCCTGCCATGTGGTATGTGCTTCCTCCCGAGAAGCAGAGGATGATGTTCCCTCACTGACTGATTCAGAAGAGGAAACAATAGTCTTGGCCACAGAGCCCAACCAACCAATGACGGGGACTCGTTCAGGACAGCCCTACTTGAAGCAGTACGGCGAAGTGGCGGCAAACCCTCCACAACCGGCTGCAGAGCCAACTAGGCCCTCCACGAAGCCACCAGTGGAGAAACAAAAAGAGACTCGATTCTCTCGAGCTCTTCAAAAGGGTATAGCGGAAGGATCCACAACGCCTTACCACTTTGATGTCTTGGCTCAATTGGCCAACATCCCGGCGCGGATCACCCTGTATGAGCTTCTAAGACTATCAAAGTCGACCAGGGAGGCTCTACAAGAAGCTCTGGCAAATGCTGAGGTCTTTATGACCCAGGTGCCAAAGGAGGAAGATGTAGAGAATTGTCTCCACGCCTCCCAGAGTGCTCCCTGCATTACCTTCACGGCAGATGATATGCAGGTTAAAGGGAAGCATGATCGACCCCTGTACTTCACAGGTTATATCGGATCATCTGAGGTGAACCGCATTCAGGTAGATCCAGGGTCCGCATTGAGCATCATGCCCCGCCGAGTCATGCAACACCTCGGCATCCCTACCCACCGTCTGAGCCCTACACAGACGACCATCTACGGGTTCAATGCCAACGGCACCCGTCCGATGGGGAAGATCAAGCTCAAGTGCCAGATTGGGAGCCTCAAGTCAGAGGTGACGTGCTACGTCATCGATGCCGACACTTCCTACAATCTGCTGCTGGGACGACCATGGATCCACCGCAACTCCATCGTTCCCTCCACTCTTCACCAAGTCATGAAATACATTGACGCGAGTGGGAAGGTGCAAACGTTGGTTGCCGAAAGGTATCCATTTAAGGGGGTCAAAATTATTTCACGGACTCCCTCCTATATCAGGATCCGGTGGATGAAACCCCGCAACTGGAGGTGCCAGACTCTGGTAATGAGGCTGACACTGAGCCCGAGCAAGAAGAGTGCCTGTGGAAGTTGGAACCACTTGTAAAGAGCACTAATAAGCTCGATGTTGATAATACCACCGACGATGCAGGCGGTTGGTATATTAATAAGAATTTAGACTTCGAGTATTTTTCTGCGTGTGCATCCGATTCAATACCGTCGGATACTAGTACCGACGTAGACGATGACATCTGGTCGGCAATGGATGCTTTGACATCATTGCATGTACCAGTAAAATCATCTTTCGGGACATACCAGGATAATGGTGATGCGCAGGAATCTATATTCATGGTTCCGACAAGACGAAAAGGCCAAAAACCAATCCTTTTTGGGCGAATGACGACTGAACCAACGCTCCGCGAAGAATCAGAAAGTGAGGAGGAATCCCCTCAGCTCAGTCATTATGAACCAAAAGCGCTCAAAATGATGAAGTGCATGGGGTATGATCTAACCAACAGACCCGGGTTGAACTTCGGCAAAGGAAGGAGAACGCTACTTCGATCCTTTGTGCCGAAAGGGAAGGCCCCCGATTATTATCATCGGACGCGCCGGGGGTTGGGCTATGTATCAACTCCGGTCCCATCAGCCTCCGATTCTCAAGAATCGTCGAGCAACGATTACTCTTCAGACACATCATCTTGGGAGTCAGATGTCAGTGTCGGCAACATCTTCAAGAACTTTCAGTGAACATGGTTTCGACAAGCCACCTGGAAGATGGAAATGAAGAAATGATCCAATTTGATACAGATCCTTGGATCAAACATTTAAATGCTCTTTGGGATACCCGCTTTGAACAGCATGAGCCACCCACAGAAGACAAGGTTGTTCAGATCAACCTAGGAGATGAGGCTAACCCTAAGCCCATCTTCATAAGTGACGGCCTGTCACCTTCAGAGAAGAAGGATCTAATATCTCTTGTACAAGAGTATATAGACGTCTTCGCCTGGAATTATGAGGACATGCCAGGACTTGATCCTCAAGTGGCCATGCACCGCCTCAACATCAATCCGGACGTAAAGCCTGTCAAACAACAACAGCGACGGTTTCTCCCAGAAATAATGGAGGCAATTCAATCAGAAGTCAGAAAACTCATTGATTCTGGCTTCATCAGGGAAGAACAACATCCCGACTGGGTAGCCAACATCGTCCCCGTCGCCAAGAAGAACGGGAAGATCCGGATCTGCATCGACTTCCGTGGTCTAAACGAGGCTTGTCCCAAAGACGAATTCCCATTGCCGATCACAGATGTCATGATTGACAATATTTGTGGATTCGAACGAATGTCCTTCATGGACGGATTCTCAGGATACAATCAAATCAAAATGTATCCTGATGACGAAAAGCATACCTCCTTCAGAACACCTCTAGGGGTATATTGCTACACCGTCATGCCCTTCGGACTGAAAAATGCAGGGGCAACATACCAAAGGGCCATGAACGCCATTTTCCATCAGCAAATACGCAAAACGGTGGAATGTTATGTTGATGACATCGCGGTAAAAGTCGCATTAAAGGAGATCACATAGCTGATCTGAAGGTGGTCTTCGACATCATGCGGGCTCATCAATTAAAGATGAACCCCACCAAGTCCTTCCTGGGGGTAGCCAGTGGCAAATTCCTAGGATTTGTTGTGACTTTCACAGGAATCCATTTGGATCCGGAGAAAGTCCGCGCTATCCAAGAGATGCAACCCCCGAGAAACCTCAAGGAACTCAGGGGTTTACAGGGTCGATTGGCATACATCCGCAGGTTCATCTCAAACCTCTCCGGAAGATGCCAACCCTTCGCTAAGTTGATGAAGAAGGGTGTCTCGTTCATTTGGGACGATGCTTGCCAACAAGCGTTTGAGGAAATCAAACAATACCTCACCCAACCACCAGTCCTTGCAGCCCCGGTGTCCAGAAAGCCTTTCCTGGTGTACGTCCGGGCAATGCACCATTCTTTGGGAGCTCTACTAGCTCAGAATGATGAAGAAGGACGAGAACAGGCAATCTACTATCTGAGTAGAACAATGATCGGAGCCGAACATCGGTACAACCCGATCGAGAAGGAATGTTTGCACTA
This sequence comes from Agave tequilana, assembly GCA_038442645.1. NCBI lineage: Eukaryota > Viridiplantae > Streptophyta > Magnoliopsida > Asparagales > Asparagaceae > Agave > Agave tequilana. The sequence continues at coordinate 92,844 of JAVJIF010010877.1, read as the reverse complement.
GTGTTCGCCATTCAGAAAATGCGACACTATCTGGTAGGCCAGACTATAAATGTCATATCAAAAGTCAACCCCCTGAGGTTACTTATGACAAAGCCTTCTTCACTAAATGGCCGGCTGGCAAAATGGGCCATGTTGCTATCCCAGTATGATATGCACTTTCTGCCGCAGAAAGCCATTAAGGGACAGGCGGTGGCAGACTTCCTAGCTGAACACCCAGATCCGAGGGCAGCCAAAGTCTACGAGGATCTCCCAGACGAAGTGGCCGAAGTCTACCTGACTCAGACATCGTTCGAAAGTCAAGTGTGGCAACTTTTCTTCGACGGTGCATCAAGGACAAGCCCCAAGGGACACGTAGTGGCGGGGGTAGGAGTAGTACTTGTCTCCCCACAAAATATGTGATCCCCCGAGCTGTCTCGCTAACGGAGCCTTGTTCCAACAATGTGGCGGAGTACAATGCTCTATTAATCGGGATGCAGCTCGCCGACGAGATTGGCGTTAAAAATCTCGAGGCATACGGTGACTCTAAACTCATCGTCAGCCAAATTCGCGGGGAGTACGAAGTCAGACATGAAGACTTAGTACCCTATTATAACGCAACTATCCGCCTGGCCGAGGGGTTTGCTAACTTCTACATCGACCATGTACCGCGCAGGCAAAATGCGCACGCCGATGCACTCGCATCCCTTGCAGCCTCCCTAGCCCTTCCAGCTGGAGCAATGGAGAAAATATTCGTCTACAGCCACGACTTGCATTGCCCGAAAAATACTCTCGAGGACTATCAGGAGTCAAAGGGAGATTGTCGAGGCAAAGAAGTGCTGGAATTGTCGGCCGTTCCAGAGCTTAAAGACTGGCGATTTCCCTACATCGACTATGTCTTGTACGGCATCCTGCCTGAGGACGCCAAAGAGGCGGCTGCCATTCGAAGGAAAGCCCCTAAGTTCTACTATAATGCGATTACACGAACATTGTATCGTCGGTCGCATGACGGGATCTTACTCCGGTGCCTCTCACCAAAAGAGGCCCAGGAGGTATTGAAAGAGGCCCACGACGGTACGTGCGGAGCCCATCAACCTGGCCCAAAATTGGCACATCGACTCCAAAGGTTGGGTTACTATTGGCCCAAGATGGTTGCCGACGCTGTCGCCTATGCCAAAAGATGTCACGCTTGCCAAATACATGGAGATTTTATCCATCAAGCACCAGGGTACCTCCACTCTACGACCTCTACATGGCCATTTGAAATGTGGGGGATGGATGTGGTTGGTCCTATTAGCCTACCATCATCAAAGGGACATCGGTTCATTCTAGCAATAACCGATTACTTCTCCAAATGGGCTGAAGCCATTCCTTTGAAGGAGGTGAAGTCGTCCAACGTGATCAAGTTCGTAAAACATCACGTTATTTACCGTTTCGGTGTACCTCGGCGGATTGTCCATGACAATGGACCCCAGTTCATCAGCCAGGCATTCCAGAGATTCTGCGCTAAGTTCAGAATCCAGAGTGTGTCCTCAACGGCATACTATCCTGCCGCTAATGGCCTCGCAGAAGCTTTCAACAAGACCATTGGCAAGCTTCTCAAAAAGTTCGTCTCGAAGAGTCAACGCGACTGGGACGACAAGCTAGGCGAATGCTTATGGGCCTATCGCACAACAGTACGAACCCCGACAAAGGCCACGCCGTTTTCCTTGGTATACGGATGTGAAGCCGTGCTTCCCCTGAAATCCAAATTCCATCTCTACGCGTCGCCTTGACAGCAGAGATGACGACAGAGGAGAAGCATCGACAGCGACTCCAGGAACTGGAGGCCTTAGACGACAAGCGTCTGCAAGCCCAACAGCAAATCGAGCTCTACCAAGCTCGAATCACCAGAGCCTTCAACAAGAAAGTTAAAGTACGAACTTTCAAGAAAGGCGATCTTGTCTTAGCCGTCAGAAGACCCATGGTGATGACGCACAAAACAAAAGGAAATTTCAACCCAAATGGGAAGGACCATTTGTGGTAGAGTCAGTCTACTCAAATGGGTCATATCGCCTCATAACTTCGAATGGCGATACACTTATGATGCCAATCAATGGCAGATTCCTGAAGAAATACTATCCTTAGATGGTATTCTTCCGCTGATCAAGTTAAAAATACACCTCTGATCAAAACAAGAAGGGCTTCTTCATTAATATCCGACGCCCCCGACGGCTAAGGATAGAGGCAAATGTTGGCTTTTAAGTCCAACATAAGTCTTCGACAACTCATCATGCTGAGGAGAATAGCATGGCTAGCCCAACTCAAACGGTAGTTGGTAAAGGCACCTCAAACCCGTTGACAGCTGAGGATTTGCTAAAAATCCTAAGGGACACGTTCCCATTTGATCCGACGCCTCCGACGGCTAAGGATAGAGGAAAATGTTGGCTTTTAAGCCCAACATAAGTCTTCGACAACTCATCATGCTGAGGGGATAGCATGGCTAGCCCAACTCAAACGGTAGTTGGTAAAGGCACCTCAAATCCGTTGATAGCTGAGGATTTGCTAAAAATCCTAAGTGGACTTGACTCCACTCTTTCCTCCAAAATCCCTTACCAATTCTCATCCACAGAATGGTAGGACCACAAAAAAAAAAATCGTTGCCAAGTTAACACCATACCTCTGGTAATGAGATACCCCTTGTAGAGTACAAATCTTGCTTGTCAACTCTACATTTTGCCAAGTTAACACTACACCTCTGGCACTTCAAATCTCACTTGTCAATTCTCATCCATAGAATGACAGGTCCTCAAACTGTTTTTGGCTCAAGCCAATTCTTGTCAAGTTAATATCACACCTCTGACAAAACTACTGTTTAAGTTAACATTATACCTCTAAGCAGTACTTCAAGTTTCTGCCAGGTTTAATATTACACCTCTGACAGTCACTTTTCTTCAGTCTTCCACATCGAAGCTGAAATGAATGATGCCAAGTTAACACTACACCTCTAGCATCTGAGTCATCGCTAAGTTCAACAATACACCTATGGCCATGACCTATCCTCGACTTCCTTGTCCAAGTCGAGATGACCAATGCTAAGTTCAACATTACACCTCTAGCATTACCTCACTGTTAAGTTAAACATCACACCTATGGCAGTGACATTCTCAGTTTTTCCTAAACAAAACTGAAATACTTCTGAGTTAAGGTAATATCACACCTCTGACTGCATCCTTGTCAAGTTAACATTACACTTCCGACAAGACCACTTTCAACCCGTCAAGTTAATATCACACCTCTGATGGTAACAAACCTTCCTAGACTCTCCACGAGTCTAATCTCACTTGTTATTCTCTTCAATAGAATAACAGGTCCACCTAAAAACATTGTTAGGTTAATATTACACCAATTAACAGTGTTTTCATCAAATCCCCAGCTGAACTCGATTAAGTTAATTCTAAACCTCTGATCAGAGTTCACCCTCCCTGGGGGTACCAATTCTACTTGTCGCTTTCTCTTATAAAGTGGCAGGTCCACCAAAAATTATTTCATCTCTGTCAAGTTAATATTACACCTCTGACAGTACTGTGAGAGTTCCTGAAATAGGACCTTTCCCTCCAAAGTTTGATTTGTTGAGATTATCGTCATAATTTTGACAAAGTCAGAGATTCTTTGCTTCTATGGGTCTAAGAAAAAAAATTCAAGACAATGAAAGAGGCAAAAAAAAATGTCACTTTTATTGATGATCCAGGCAAATGAAAGTGATACAAAACGCTCTCTTATACAATAAGATTGAGTATTACAGTCCAGACGCTCTCTTATGCCATGAGATTGAGCATTACAATTAAGGAGTACAAAGAAGTCCCTCTCTCTCTCTTAGAGGTTGCACTCACTCCTTATAAGCCGCGTCTGATTCCAAGTGCGCGATGTTTTGTGACTACAATAAAAGCTGGTTACACCACGATGCATGATGTAAGCATCGAAAGCGCCCTAGCTGACTAAGCTAAGGTAATGGTGTTCTTGAGGTCTAGTGGCAACAGAAAGTCCTGCAACCCTTCGTTCAGGACCGTCTCCTTCCCTAGCGGGCCATCCAACGGACATGGGCTGTCCTTGATGTGACTTCTGGAGTGGGAGAGGAAGAGGATCTTGTCCGCCACCACAAACGCCGGAGCCCTCATCGCCGTCATGCATAGCCTGACCATCTCTTGCCAGCAGGCATGAATGGCGAAGCAGATCTGAAGAGACCTTGGCGAGGGTTGGGTCCTCGTCAGAGATGTAATATACTCTCTTATAGGTGACGAGGACCATAATATACTCTCTTATAGGTGAACATCGAACAAGTTCGCCGGCCAAAGCATCCTTCCAGGGGCCCAGCAAACCAGCAAGCCTACCTGCAAGAAATGAAACAAAGGAATCAGAACAATCTGCAACTTAGTATGTTTCAACAGAGAAAAACTAAGTCGCAAATGCAGACTGCAGACGCGGGAATGATCCACGCAGTCAGCCAAGCAGACGCGCGAATGACCCACGCAGTGAGCCAAACTGCTGCGTCAGCAGAGACAAACGCGAATCAAAACGCGGTCTCGTTCTGCGCCCAAGTCGAAGGCACAGACGCCGAAAAGGCACAGACGCCGAAAGTTGCCATCTCCTTGTTGAGTGAACAAGAGTTGCAAGGCTCGGGTCTGAAACCTTTTTGGAATTCGTCCAAAGCAGTAGCCATAAAACGCGCCAAGACAGTGACTTTGAAACGCAAGCTTTGTGAACAAAGCCAGCGCCAAGTGCCAAAGACCCCTGCACTCGCGTCCAGAGAAGTTCAAATCTGTGGCGCAAATTCCAGAAGAAATGTACCAACACAGACTTCGTGAGGGGGTCCAGATAATGATGATGCCAAGGTACAAGCCGTGGTAGATCAAATATCATGGCTAATCGGGACGGCGTACCAACAGAGGCTTCTACCAAGAGTCGGGCTCTCCGCGTCCAGACGCGGACGTGCAAGATGATCAGAGAGACACTCTGCCCCGAAGAGACCAAACAGGAGCATACAAGCCCTGGGTCATCTTCATCCACAGAGCCATCCTCACCCATGGAGACAATACTCTGAAGAGGATGAAGGTTCTCAGAGCGCTCGCTCTCAAAAAGAAAATAGTCCAAAGATTGGATTGAAGGAGAGGGTGCGCCCTATTTATAGGCAGCCCCCGATAACTGCAATTAATGATCTCCTGACCGCACGATGGTCAAGGTCCAATAAGGGACTGACGCGTGTAACGCCGCTTCGAAAACCGTCGCAGGCGCCAATCTCCAACCACCCGCATCGGTTTCTCATTAAGGGAATTAACGCTCAAGACCAATAAGAAGCCGACGCGTGGATAACCGCTTCGGGAAACAGCGGAAAATCTGCATTCCCGATCATCAATAGAGATTTGAAGATCACATCAAATCTTTATGACAGGCTATATGTAACGCCTGGGAGGTTACACCAAGACGCAGACTGAAGAACCGTATCCAAAATTCGCGTCCCCTCCCCAGATTGGATGACGATCACCCGCGTCCTAGAGGAATGTCCGCGTGATGCAAAGTCGCGTCCCCTCAGCAAACGGGGTCCTTTTTAAGGAAAACACTTAGTCCATTTTGGGATTAATGGAAAATGCACAAGGCTGCGTCCCTCGCGTCTGCTTGATCCGTGTCTTTCCTAGCGAAGCAAATTCGCGTCTCTCCCTACAGACGGATGCCGCGTCTTCTGAACTCATGGTCGCGTCTCCCTATGGATTGACGCTGCGTTTCAACTAATTCTGCCCAAGTTCTTCTGAACTCATGGCCGCGTCTCCTTATGGATTGACGCTGCGTTTCATCAAAAGAACTTGGTTCTGCCCAAGTCCTTCTGAACTCATGGCCGCGTCTCCCTATGGATCGACGCTGCGTTCCGCCCAAAGAACTTGGTTCTGCCCAAGTTCTTCTGAATTGATACCCGCGTCTCCCTGTGAACAGAGGCCACGAGTCGATGCTGCGTTTCATTGAAAGAACTTAGTCTTACCTAAGTTCAGTATTCACAGCCAGTGATCAAGAAGTTGGACTCATCCGCAGCTAAGCAAAGAAGATCGAACAAAAAATGTCCTTTTTATACCAAAAGTGGATACAAACACTCTGATAAATAGAGTGTCCTTTTCTTTAAAAAAAAAAAGAAAGAAAAGAAGGCTAAATGTCCTGGTTCGCCAAGGAACGGATTTGCTCCCTGAGATGATGCATCTTGATCTGACGTGCCTTCTCAGCCTCCATCATGGCTTGGACCCACAACTCCTCTTCAGATAGGAAAGGTTTTGCAGCCAGCTGCGCTCGCAGAGATTCCACCCTGGAAGAATGTAGAGACAGACTCTCTTCAGCTCGCGCTTTAGCCGCCTGTTGCTCCGCAAGCTCCTCTTTGATGGTAACAAGCTTCTTCTCATTGATCGCAAGCACAGCTTCTGCCTTGGCAATGGTGTCCCGAGCCTTGGCAATGGTGTCCCAAGCACTGATAATGACGTGCTCCGTGCTCTGCATGACAATCTCGGATTCCCTTGAATCGTCAGTTAGTTTCTGACATTCAGCCTGGGAATATTCGGGGCTGCGGATCTCTGCATCTATTTGTGCCTCTGCCTCCTGTCGCTCTTGTTCTTGAGCAGCTAAGAGCCGGGCTAGGGTGGCCTGGGCCTCACTAGAAGAGCTGGCATTTTCCAAAGACTTCAGCTCGTGCAGGTCGTCTCCCAGTTGCTCCACCACCCGCAGACACGCCTGGGCAAGTGAGGGGCCTCCGGTTAATTCACGTTCTCGGCCAGATTTCTGAGAAGCGTCCGGGCAAAATTGAAGGAGCTGCTTCCACGTAAGATGAGATCAATACATGATCCCATCGAAGCAAAGAATTGTTGCACCATCTGGCGTGCCAGTTCCCCCATATCGTCACCACCTGGGAAGCTTCCCGACCCCTTTTCTGTCACGGGATAAGGCGGATCTTCTCGCACAAGAGTTGTGCTGACCACCGATACGGCTAGAGCAGAAGTAGCCTCGGGCGTTTCCAGAGGTGCTATCTTTGCAGGAACCTCCTCCTCAAAAACTTCAGCCGAGACCTGAGCCGTATGGCCTTCTGGAGGGATATCAATCATTGGACCCTCCACCTGAGCCCCCTTAGCTCTCTCTGCAAATGACCGCAACATTAGCCACAAAGGTGAAGAGCGAAACATTCAAAATATCAGAACTTCCTTACCACCTGGGAGGTCCAGAGATAGCGAACCCTTGGGTGAATCCTGCAGAATGAGAGCTTCCCCAGCCTCAGTGGGTACCTCCTTTTCCGGCAAAGCGGAGGGCTCCTTAGTTTCCGCAATCGCCCCTTCCGAAGTTGTCTCACCAACCGAAGTCTCAACTCCTTCGAGCTGGGTCACCTCTCTTACCACCTCCTCGATATGCAAGGAGGTTGTAGTCTCGGCACCCTCAGCCAACCCTGCATAAAAGAAGAATGTTAAGACACCTTCTTCAAAACCAAAGAGGAAATCAGGTGAAAATACCTGCAATAGGAACAACTGTCGCCAACGGTGATGGCGCCGTCAACGGTTCCCCCGTACATTTCTTCCTCCGAGATATGGGAGAACTTGCTCGGATCAGGAAGGGTGGGTTCATCACCGTAGTCGACCTTGTCTTCAAACACGCTTTCCCCTGAGTACGAGGAAGAAGACAGCTCAACGCGAGAAAGCTCTGCAACCGGAGCCTTGCCTCCAATTACCCCAGTGGTAGGACTGGGATCAATTGCCCGAGAACTGGAGATGAAGACACAAGGAGACCCCGACTGCTGTGCCTCATCTCTTCTTTCATGAGTAGAAGAAGGCTCGGGATGAGCTAAAATCCCCAGAATATCGACATCTCCTCCGCTCATGATGTCGACCTCTAGCTGCTCATCCTCATCTGTGGCGGTGGATCGATCAACAAGCTCCCCTTCCTCCGTAGACCCGTGGTTTCTGCTAAGCGACCTGGGAACACGGACTAGAGGAGTTTCTTCTTCAGCTATATCCTCCTCCCTCAGTTCCCTGACACCAGAAGGGATGGCCGCTGGTAGAGAAACTGCTGGCGCCAAGTCTCTCCGCACCTTCTTACGGGCAGGCCCAGCAGTAGAAGTAGAGCCCTGACGACGCTTGCTCACCGCCTGTCGAGACTTAGTTGCTTGCGGCTCTGCCCTTGTTGCTCGCGGCTCCGCTTTAGTCGCTTACGGCTCCGCCCTTGGTGGTCGTGGCTCCGTGGCTCGTGGCTCCCTTCTCGTTCTTCTCCCGACCTCCTTCTGGGCCTTCAGGTACTGTTCTACGAGTTTCGACGGTTTACCGGACTCTGTCCTTGCCTCGAGACTTGCATTGATGCTCTCGATGCATGAAGACGCCGGAAAAAAGTCTGGTGTCTGGATGGCTTGGGAGTACCAAGTGCAGAAGCTGAGGCTCATATGGCACTTGGGCCCCTCGAGAGGTAGACGGAAAGTTGCTCCCGTCCCTCCAGCCACACTGTAGTACCAGGCCCGAGCACCCTCGAACAGGTTCCCTTCGAAGGCGAGTCGAGCATTGGGGTTCCCGACATAGAGCTGATCATAGCCGAACTGTCGAGCGAAGCGATTCGGCATGTACGGCTCAATGGTGCATGACGTCCCTTGCCGGAAAAGCACATATCCGGGCCGAATATTGAGCAACCACCAGAAGGCTCCCGTGGATAGCCTCGTGAAATCATCTGGGCCCGCGGAATCAATAAGTAGATCCCCGAAAGATGCACCAGGGATCTGGGGGAGGCAACGATTGAGCTGGTAGTTCGCAGGATCTGAAAGGCACTTCCGGACGTAATATATATAAGGATCACGCCAGTTCGAACCCTCCAACCGCTGTACAAAAGGGACAGAACTCTCCCTCCAACGCACCGCCGTCATCAAGGAAGGGCAATGCATCACGTACCAAGCCATGAGGTACGTGTAAGGCAGCTCGACCCGAGGGTTTGGACGCTTCACCGTCGGATTCCCCTCTGAGTCAACATACAGCTTTCCCTCGGAGTCTGCAGTTTTCGGTGGCTCGCAGAAATTCTTAGCTAGCGCCCGCAGCCCGCTCTGAATACCAGCCGCCATGGCCGGGAGAAGGGCTATGGGGTTGCCATGAGCCAGGAGCACCGCCGGGTACACCACGTCAGCAACAATGACTTCATGTGGCAGCGTGGGCACCACACAACGCTTCAGCCACAGCATCAGAAAGCCCGCCAACAGCGCCCGATCGGAGATAGGGGTCCGGGCTTGATGGTGAAAGCTTTCAAAAACCAAGTCAGGGTCGAAACCGTCCTCGTTCGACTCCGTGGTGTAGAAACTGTCAGAAGCCTGGTCGATCCTGTCTTCAATCTCCCTATCGGAGCTGGGAGCCAATCGGGTTATCAGATGGTCTTTGGTGTTGACGTTGTTGAACAAGTAACTGGCCCAAGACAGTTGCTTGACTCCCTGCGACCGCCATTTGGTTATCTGGCAAATGTGGAAGTGACATAGCACTTCCCAGTAGGTCTCATATATTAGGGGATACTCTTCCTTCAAAAGGTGAAGCTCCACAGTGGTCGGGACATATTCCTCATAGGGAATGTCCCCTGTTGCCAATCCTGAGACTTCATGGAGCTCGTGCAGAGCGAGGCCCATCTCCCCGACCGGAGTGAAGAACGTCCCCGTCAAAGAATTATAACGCTCTAGAACCCCGAAGAAGTTCTGAGAGCTTTGAGGGATCTCCCACTGCACGGCTCTGACTGCCGAGTACAGTCCCACACGCTTTAGCAGATCCCCGAGCTCGGTAAGGACAAAGCCGACCATCCTGCCTCACCAATAGTTCTCCGTGGAATGGACCCACCCGGGGCACGGAACCCAACCGGATAATCACCCTCCGCTTCCATGAATGCGTTGAGGAAGGTAGTGCCAAGTTGTGATATCTCCCCAGCCGGAACCTCAGACTTGCGCGACCCAGGGAAAAGGCCGATAACCGACCTGTCATGGCTATCATGACGGTGTACTTTATGGGAGCCCAAATCACCGAGAGTAATCTCAGGGACATATCGAGAGAGGTCCCATTCCATCTTCTGAGGGACGGACATGTTCTGGAAATAGGACAGCGGGAACATCCTCTCCATGTTCGGAAGAAAGAATCTTCCACCCCTTATTTGACGGAGCCATTTGTAAGTTCCGTCATACACGCGATAGCCGCCATCGTGGATACGATCTCCGAAGAAGAAGGCAGGCTTCTCCAGCTTGATGCCAGCATCCGTTGTGAATGCTGCATCAGTCATAAGCACCCGAAGAGTCCTCATGTCAACATTCGAGAGCCTCTCCTCACGAGCCTGCGACTTGTCAGCAGTCACAGGAACAGTCCTTTGTAGCACAAAGGTCAAGTCCCGGTCAGCACCACCTACATGTCCAAAGTGGGGCGTCTTGGCGAGTGAAGTAGTAAGGTGTGGCGCTGCAAAAAGAAAAGGACACTTAGTTAGATACTTTATCAAAAGAAAGGAAAAATGCTAAGTGTTCATAACCTAGACGCAGAAGAAGACACTGGACGCAGGAATTATCAAATCCGCGTCCAGACCTGCGCATCCAGGTCGAAACGCAGAAGAGACACTGGACGCAGGAATTATCAAATCCGCGTCCAGACCTGCGCATCCACGTCCAAACGCAGAAGAGATACTGGACGCAGGAATTATCAAATCCGCGTCCAGACCTGCAAGATCCGCGTTTTGCAAACCAAAACTTATGAGATTCAAGTACTTGGACTCAGGCGCCAGATCGTAAGAACCAGCACCTGATGTTGCAGAACGCAAGGATCAAAGTTCGCGTTTAAACCCTTCACAATTAGAAATATTCTAAGTGAAGGGTCCAAAAGGCAGGACCTAATGGCACCGGGTCATCAAACCCGCGCCTCGGTTATCAACCCAAAGACTGCGTCTGGGAATCAAACACGATTTAAATTTGTGTGTTAAGGGTTCTTAAGGGTTCTTTCAACCTCCTTTAATGGTGAAATTCACGCCTAAAAGGCATTTACCTTGGAGACCTTGGAGAACAACATCCTGCGCAGAGGAGGAGCCGCCCCTCCGGGCCTCGGCGACGGTCGCCTTTGAAGAAGAAGCAGTCAGCTTGGTCTTGGGTGCCATTGCTAATTCAATCCGACGTTAAACAGATGAACAGAAGGGGAAATTCTCTTTCTTAAATTTTATCAGCGAGTGCGTTCGGAGAAGAAGAGGAATCTTCCCAACTGTGGCCTTTTATAGGCACAAGGATTCGCGAAGATGCGCAGCGTATGGCCCGATGAATTCTGCGGCGAATCTCTGTTCGACGCGTGGAACAAAATCACTTTAACGCACAGAGAAGATCATGCGCCACGACTCCGCTGGCGAATCGTCGCTCGACACGTGGCACGGATCATTTAATGAGCCAGGAAATCCGCGCGCCAAAAGGTGAAATCCCGTCGGTTCCCCAGGCCAACTGGCAGCGCAATCATGACGTGGCACGGACTCGCACCCGACGGCCATGTCTCTTCGATGGATATGCCCCGTCAGCATCGCCATAAATGCGCCCAGACAATCGCGTCTATACTCAAGAGATGCGTCTCTCCGAAGTTCGCGTCTTCAGCGGAGCATCGCGTCTTCCTCATAGAAGATCAGGCGCGTTTCCGTTGCCAAAGGACGCACCCTACAGAAATCGCGTCTTTAAAGCAGTACCATCTCGGCTTTTTTTTTTTTTTGAAAAGAACCTGCGTACGGCTTCCTGCTTCTGCAAAATCAGTTCAACAGTACACTGACGCAAGCAGACGACTAACCACTCCTGGCTTAAAGCGCACTCGTGACAGACAAAAAGCAATCGGGAGGTTTAGACTGTGCATCTAGACACTCAACATGATCAACTCTGGTGGCTTCAAAGAGTTCAAACAGTACACTCACGAAGACCAACTCCAGATAAGATCGAACCCGGGGCATCAACAGTCCAGCCATGAAGGTGAATTCAGCTAGAGTCCAAAGTATTTCGAAATCCGTCCCAGTTAACTGCGGAATATCGAAAACTTTGGAGGGGGTTCTGTAGGCTGTCCAAAAGTTACTGAAGGACAAACCATTGAAAAGCTCTAGACGCGAGGGATTATCATCCGCGTCTCAGCATCAAGGCGCGTCGACTTGACACCCGCGTCTCAGCATCAAGGCGCGTCGGCCTGACACCCGCGTCTCAACAGCAAGGCGCGTCGGCCTGACACCCGCGTCTCAGCATCAAGGCGCGTCGACTTGACACCCGCGTCTCAGCATCAAGGCGCGTCGACCTGGAACCCGCGTCTCAGTTATAACCGCCTTGGTTAAGGGACCAATCACTGCCCACACGTAAGGGAGACCAGCTCCCATCGTGGCGTGTCTTTAGCAGGCACGTGGGTTGGTTACCGCCCATGTAGCGGGAAAGTTGGCTCTCATCGTGGAGTATTTTTAGGGGGCACGTTCACCCCCTAAGACCTCTATAAATAGCCCCGTCGCTATGAAAAAGGGGTCGGACCCTGGAGGATCACAAGAAATCGAAGGGCATCAATAGACATAAAGAGGCCGAGAGATATCAACAGGCGCGACACATACAGAGAGAGAGAGAGAGAGCTCGACTCTTCAAGCTAACTTGCTGCGTACAAGTTGCTCTTCGCCTACCTTCTCTTTTAGAGTTTTGATAGACGGGGCTGAGTTACTCCTTCTACCTGCCAAGGAGAAGATCCCTTGACGGTCCAAACGGTCATCTGGTCAACGGAGAACAAGATTCACTCTCTACCGCCACACGAAGAACCCAGCACTAAACAAAGGGGGGATTCAAGCTTCAACATCCTCCCTCCCTTGTAACCGGAAGATTAGCCTGTTATAATTTTTCATCTGATTCAAGGAAATCTTACACCTCCTCCTTTTCCGTGTCCAACACATGGTAGCAGCGCCCAAAATTTTGGCTGATATTCAGCCACATCGTGCCAGCTGAGAGAGTCTCTCTCAGCTGGCGGCTGAGGAATAGATATCTCTCTCTCTCTCTATATATAGGAAAAGTGTTTCTAGTAGGTCTCCTTAGTTACAATCTAAGGAGACGGATTAAAACTCCAATATCCTGATTTTTTTCATGATCCGACCGCACAATATCATATTTATATTCTAAGATATACAAATATAAAAAATCACTTGATTTAAAGTTTGTTTACTCTAATTTCTTTGAATTCAAATATTAACGGTTTTTAAATAGTAGAACAAAATGGAACAAATAGATCAATGAGTAAACGAACTACAAATCACTTGATTTTTTTATATATGTATATTTTAAAATATGAAGATGATAATTTGTGATCGAATCGTGAAAAAAAATTAGGATGTTAGAGTTTTAAGCCATCTCCTTAGATTGTAATCTAAGAAGATCTACTAGGAGCACTTTACCCTTATATATATATATATATATATATATATATATATATATATATATATATATATATATATATATATATATATATATATATATATATATATATATATATATATATATATAGATTGAGAAATTTTCGAGTGAGAAAATTTGGCACAGCTGGCATTGGTGCGAAATTAAATCTCAACCCTTGATTTGATTAGATGGATTGAAAAACTCTGAGCTTAAGAGAAGACTTTCCCTATGGGGACCGCATTGGTGGGATGGGAAAAGGCAAAAAGCCATTCCCCATTCCCTCCCTCCCTCTCTCTCTCTCGTGGAATCACTCTCTCTCGGGAGCTACACAGCAGCCCCTACTCTCCCTTCCTCTCTCTTGACGATGACGACCTCATTAACAAACGATGATGACCTCGTGACGATCACCTCGCCGTGACGATGACAACCTAATGATAATCATATTATGATGACTGTAGATTGTCTAAAAGTCACTGAAGATAAGTCGTCAAATGCAGAGCCCATAGTTTGGATGCAAAGGTTGACAAAAATCATTGATGCAGTGTCAAGACACGAGACTCGAAACCTGCGTCTCTGCAAAGCCAAGATGCGGGGTTCGAAGCCCACATCTCAGCAGAGCTCAAAGCCCATGTCTCAACACAGAACTTAAAGCCCGCGTTTCAGATGTGAAGCTCAATACTGAGTTTGAAGCTAGTGTTTAAACACCTCTGCGGCGCCCAAACGCGAAGCTCAAGACCCGCGTCCACTGTTACCTCAATGACTAAATGCAGGCTTAAGCCCGTATCCCAATTGTAGAGGAGCCCTGCGTCTCAGTTATAACTACCCGATAACTGGGTTAAGTACTGCCACGTAATGAGGGGAGTTAACCCCCATTATGGAAGGATTTTAGGGGACAATTTTACCCTTGAAATCACTATAAATAGCTCGGTTTGCTATTGAAAAAGGGTCAGAATTTTCAGGTGAGGAATACTAATAAAGAGTTAAATCTTCTACCAATTTGCCAAGTTCAAGTTTTTGCCTAAGTATCTTTGAGATTTTATTAAATAGAAGCTGTGCTACTCCATCTGTGATCTAAGAAGAAGATTTTTAGAAGAGCATGATATTCACTCGATTAATGAAAAATAGAATTCACTTTCCACTACTAAGCAAAGAACTCAGTCTTAAACAAAGAGAAGACCTGAGCTTGAGTGTCTTCTCTCTATTGTAGTTAGGATTTACCGTGGTTGTAACTTTTCATTGATTTAAGAAAAGTTTACAATACACTTTCATCATTCCCCCCATACAAGAGTTGACGACTCTGCTGGGGATTACTTTCTCTACTGATGAGCAAGTTGTGACGCAAGGTGACGTCAGTTTCATGGGCAAAATGGTCACTCATTGTGAAATTCGACAAGGCAAGTATGAAGCGTTCCTCTCTTCTGGCTCTAAGAGCCCCAGGGTGGCACAATAGTACCGCAGGGTCTCCTTAGAGATCTGCACACAAGTCCCTTTAGAGACTTCTCCCAAGATGGCCTACACAAATAGCATCATTTCTGGCCGCGTCGCGCGCGTGGTCCACGTCAACGTCTCCCACGAGACCCGTGAGGCCAACATCGTTGAAGGCCAATCTTGTCATGCCCCTTCTCTTCCTCAGTTTCAGGTTACTGGGGGTCCCCAATAACCCGTGAAGAGTAATCATAATACTGAATGTCGACAAAGGTGTCGCGCATGTCGATAACAGATGGAAGAAGATGGAAAAGCCATTTGTCCAGCAGATACAAGACGCGAGGTTCAATCCTGCGTCTCTTCTGAACAACATCAGACACGTGAAGTCTGCGTATAGATACCAAAGCACAGAGCTTACGAGGCTCGCATTTCTGAGGCCCTACCTCGCAGACGCGATGTTCAGCAACGCGACGTCTGCATCTCTTCATAGAGATACGAGGCCTGCGTCTTTATGTCAAAATGTCAGGATCACAAAGTCTGCGTCTCTTAAATGTCACCAGGCAAATTTGACAATCAACAATGCGAGGTCCCCGTCTCTTCTCAGCAGAGGTGCGAGACCCATGTCTCAAAACCAAAATGCGAGAGCCACGTTTATTCTACAGAATGTGAACTCCGCGTCTCTGAACCTTGCGTCACTGAAACTTGCAAATTAACATTCGATCTCTGACGGCTACAGTCAGAAGGGAGCTAAAAAGTCCTCGTCCTCAGAGACTCGAGGCTGGTCTCTACGATCCCCTCTGACGGATTTGAGGTATTACTTGACAGAGAAAAGGAGTGTTTATCAAATCATTCCACTATGCTGCTGTGAACGGCTCATTACAATGGTGCTACCTGAATACCACTGCAAACAGTCGGTGTTCAAACAGTTATCATCTACGTCAGTCTCTCTCTCAAGCAAAAGCCGTCGTTCTTGCACAAGGAGAACTTTCTCTAATACGGAGCACCCTGAAGTTACTGCAAACATGGTAGGTCCAAGCACTACGCCAAGCAAGACTAAGGGAAGCAGCCATAGTTAACTCTGACGAGTCTGACACCGAGCTGGAAGGAGTGTACCAGCATACCCGCACTCAAACTGGCGTAATTGCTTCAGTGGACTATAGTGCCCTAGCCCGAAGCATTGAAGTAAGCGAGTGACACTCTGCCATCGCAGAATCACACACCTCGAACTCTTCTGTAGAGAAAGAAACTCTTGCATATATGGCAATCACTCCTAAAGAAATGGTCAGATGCTTTGAGCAGCAAGCCCAGACCCAGAGAGAGCAACTTGATATGATTCGTGCTCAACAAGAATTTATCGACAGCTTCAAGTAGAAGCTTTCACTATTGATTGAGGACAAAAGGAATAAGCCTAAAGCCAAGATGCCTTCTAAGAAGTCTAAAGGCAAACGGAAGGAAGGGTGAAGCTCATCTTCTGTACATACTAAGGAAGGGGAGCATTCCAACTCTGAGTTATCCAAATCTCCATCCGAAGAGGAAGGCAAATCAGAAAATACGAGCACTCATTCTAAAAGAATGAGTAAACTGGAACAGCATCTTGAAGTCCTCGCCAGTCAAAATGGCCTACAAGAAGCAGGAGTGGTCAGGCCAAAACCGGCTGAGTGGGATCTTATCCCATACCCTCCTAAGTTTAAAGCTCTGACCCTATAGGCCTTCGACGACAAGGGATCACCAAACCAACACATACTATTTCAAGTCTCACACAAGGAATGTATTATCAAATGATGCCATCCTGGCACGTTTGTTCATTGGACCCTGAAGGCGATCGCTTTTAAATGGTTCATGAATCTCCCGTAAGGCTCCATCAAGAACTGGGGTGATCTGGAGAAGCTTTTCCTTACAAGCTTCTTTGAAGACGTCTCGGAGATTACCATGCCAACTCTCCTAGTGATGAGGCAACGAAAAGGAGAGTCAGTTAAAACATTTGTAGAGAGATTTTGGAAATGGCACTCCGATGTCCTGACAGTATGACCCAGGCCACCTTGGTGAAAACATGCCGTTACAATTTACAAACCTTACTCCTATCTAAAATAGGAGTCATTGAAAGCCGTACCTAGAAGCAGTTGGTCCAGCAAGGTAAACAGACAGAAGAGATTATTGCCAGGGTTAAGGTAGAAGAAAACAAGCCCAGACCGGAAAAGTCGACAAGACGCGCGCCAGAAGCATCCTTTCAAGTTAAAAGGAAAGACACACTGGCGATAGAGACAAAGTCTCCCTCTAAACCCCAGCTGGTTAGAGGGGGTAGCTCTTCAACCCAGTCATGCACCAACAAGCAATACTCCTTCAAGGACGAGCATGTAGATTCATTGTTCAAGTTACTCAACAAGAGCAACAGATTGAAACTTTCTGAAGCTAGACGTTCTGAGGAGGTTGGCAAGACCTACAACCCTAATTATTGCTTGTACCACAGGATGCTAGGGCACCCTATTAAGAGCTGTTACGTCTCCAAAGATATTCTCCAAGCTTTGATTGATACGGAGGTGCTCAAGCTTCACCCGGAGCAGAAGAAAGTGACAGCAAATATAAAGTTATTTTTTCACTTCGGGGTCTAGTCTCCAACACCGGCCGGAGTAGTTTCCAACTCGAAAGGGGAACTAAGGGTGCTCAATGCAGATCCACACCACCAGCGGGAGAAAGGTCTCGTTGATCAATCACATATATTGTATATATATTGCCATATTACCATGTTTATTATCTAAAAAATCCTATTAATAAGTCTTATTTTTATTTAATAATGTGCAGGCCCTTTACTAAAGGAAAGGGAAGAGAACTAGCCTAAAAGCCCATTAAAATTCTGATTTAATTTAGAATTAATTTGAAATTAGAAGATCAGAGCAGATCAAGGTAAATCAGAGAAGATAAAACCAGTTGAAAATCGGTTAGAACAAATCTTTACAAATCAATTGGTTAAAGCCAAAGATCAAAGGAGTTT
This sequence comes from Agave tequilana, assembly GCA_038442645.1. Taxonomy (NCBI): domain Eukaryota; kingdom Viridiplantae; phylum Streptophyta; class Magnoliopsida; order Asparagales; family Asparagaceae; genus Agave; species Agave tequilana. The sequence continues at coordinate 75,037 of JAVJIF010010877.1, read as the reverse complement.
CGTCAATTCTAGGAGCTGAAACGAGAAATCCAGAAACAGATAAAAAGAAATTGCTGAACTAGGGAGTACCACCAACCGGGTGGCCACACCCTGGCCACGAAAACGCGGCCAAAGCCGCATTTTCGCACCTTGGTTGAGTCAGTTGGGGGAGCGTTTGCTCCCCTATCTTTGTACGCTCTCCTCCATTTGATTTTTCCCTATAAATACTGCATTCGAAATAGAAGAAGGGACCGAAAATTAGTTTAAGTTTTTCTTTTTGTTTTTAGCATTTAGGTTCTTTGTTAGATAGTATTGAGAAGTTATATCTCTATTTTTAATTCATAGCTCAGTCCAGATACAAGTGAGAAAGAGGAAAAGAGTGATTGTAATCAGAAATTGAAGTGACATCAATAAAAGTTTATGGCTTCTCTTCTTCTCCAATTCACGGGAATGTGTTATTTCATTTACATGTCTTATCTTACTTTAATCATGAGTAGCTAAATTCATTTTTCTGGGCTCACTATCGTCTCTCTCTCTTTGATTCCTATTGTTTTGAATGGTTTTGATGTAAAGAACCAATAGAATCATATGTATGCCTTAATCTAAGCCTTACTTCTTTGGAAGTGTTCTTGAAGGCACATGAGGATGGGTTTGGATTTCTAAACTTCTATTTTCTAAAACATCACTTGAACTTGTTTTTATTTCATACTTGAAAGATTACTTGATGATTTAACATTCAGTTCAAGAAGATTTCTTAAGAAAAAGAGTTATTTTTTCTAAAAAAATCTTATTTGCTTTACTTAATACTTTCAAAACTCAAGCTTAAGTGTTTACCTATGATCAAGTTGAGGCACTGAAAAATTCTGAGAGAAGAACATATCGTTTAGTAGTGAGATAGTGAGCCTAGATCTTTTTCATATATTAAAAATAACAGATCAATCTTCAAGCCTTTCAAAGAATTTTTTTTTTCAAAGCCTTCTCTAAGTCTTCAATTTTTCTTTTAATCACTTCCTTATTCTCCATTCTCTTTTTCAATATAAAAAGATAAAAAAACAAACTGACATCATTCTTTGTTCTTTAAATAATTCATCGAAAAGTTTTCATCGTATTCCTTCTTGTGGATACGACCTATTAGCCCAAATCTAGACGGTTACTCTCACTGCTTTCACTTGCAATCAAATTTTTGGCGTCGTTACTAGGGAGGGAATGGTGTAATTATTTCTAACAAGTTTGGTGTCTTGTTTCAGGGTCGTCAAGGAATCAGATTTAGCGCTCAAGTATTTCAGGAGAAGACTTGCTATTCTATGATCCTACTCTAGAAAGTAGGAAACAAAATTTCAAGAAATTATAGCGCAAAAGCTTGAAATTTTTAGACTACTAAAAACTCTTTTTTGCAGGACATATTGCTTTAGTTCCTTTGCAAAAATATAATTTTTGTGTATTATTTGTACTATATCTGATATTCACACTCCCTATTTCTAATCCAACAGTAATTTGATTAGTTGTCAATTGCTTAAAAATATTTAGATTTGCATTCTAGGCATTTGTATAATTATACTTCTTTTACAATTACTGTTGAAGATCACTAGAGACAAGGTACGTATGCATAGCATATAGTTTAGGAAACATTCTTGGGTGAATATTTGCTTGTTGAATATTACTTTTCTACATCTTGCACACTTTGTACAATCAATTTTAAGGGTAAAAACCAAATCAAGATAAGGTGGAGAAGTCATTACCCTTCTTTAACCCACAAACCATCTCCAAGCACGATAACCTAAGCCTAATTTAAAATCTAATAGAGGCAAAAGGGTACCTTGCCTTGTCTGCTAGTAATGAATTCTAGGAATTCTCAACAAGCTCATTTGGCTAAGGATCAATCATTGAGTCAATGTAATATTGTTTATACATTGAGGTCGAGAAAGAAAATTGATAATCAAGTGTCAACGCCATCCAATTGCTTTCAGCACAACCACACTCAAGCATCTACCTCAGCTAGTCCCAATCCTTCCTAGTCTTCTGAAATGGATAAGTCAACCAGTCAGGTGCATAAGCCCATGTCCCATTTCCTAATAGGCTGAAGAATAACAAGCAGAATCCACACATGGATAAGATAATTGAGATTTTCAATCAAATGAAGACAAATGTGCCACTTCTTGATGCCAGCCAACAAGTTCCATCGTAAACAAAATTTCTTAAGGACATGTGCACCAAGAAGAGAAAGACTAATGTACCCAAGAAAGTCTTCTTAGCCACTAACATTAGTGAGCTGCTGTTGGGTCCGATCCCTGTCAAGTATAAGGATCCGGGTTGTCCCACCATTTCCTGCACTATAGGACAAACCAAGATTAGTCGTGCACTTCTTAACTTGGGGGCAGGTATCAACTTGCTTCCCTTCCCAGTTTATCAACAACACGGGTCGAGCGATCTTAGTCCAATTTGAGTCACAATCTAACTGGCTGAACTTTATGTGAAAGTTCTCAAGAGGAAAATTAATGATGTCCTTATCCAGGTCGAGAAGTTTATCTACCTTGTTGATTTTATAGTTCTTGAGACACAACCTGTGTCCAATCCTAGAGCTCAAACTCCTGTTATCCTAGGGCGACCATTCCTTGCTACTGCCAATGCTATTATCAATTGTAGGAATGGGTCCATGAGGTTAACCTTTGGAGACATGACAAAGAAGTTAATGTTTTCAATCTAAGAAAGCAACCCCGTGATGTTGAGGATTAAACATTTGAAGTCAACCTCATTGAGAACTTGACAAGTGAACATGAAAAAGAATTAGAATTAGAAACTGAGTGTGACTTCGAGTTAGAGTCTGATGACTTTAATCTCGATCAGGTTGGCGAGTCTGCTGTGAATTGGGCCACGAACCCTATTTCACCAAATATGAAGCCAATTAATTTGACTTATCCTTCCAGTGAGCCTTCCCCTTCCTTAGAATTAAAAGCCTTACCTGCACATCTCAAGTACGTCTATCTAGGCAAATAAGAGACCTTCTCTATCATTATTGCCTCCCATTTAAATGACGGATAAGAAGAAAATCTTAAAGCAATTCTGAGAAAACATAGGGAAGCCATTGGTTGGACTATGACCAACATAAAGGGATTAAGTCCAACCATAATTCAACATCGCATTCATATCAATGAAGATACAAAACAAAAAAGAGACCCGCAGCGTAGGTTAACCCTATAATGCAAGAGGCTATTCATACTGAAATTGTTAAACTCTTAGACAATATGATAATCTGTCCCATTTCAAAGAGCCAATGGGTCAGTCCTGTCCACGCAGTTCCAAAGAAATTCAGTTTCACCGTCGTAGGAAATGAGAACAAAGAGCTGGTCCAAGCTCGACTTCCTATCAAAATTAGAGTTTGCATTGACTATAGGAAGCTTAATTCAGCAACTCGCAAGGACCATTTATCGCTTCCGTTCATTGATCAAATGCTTAAATGTTTGGTCGGCCACGAGTATTACTGTTTTTTGGACGATTACTCAGGGTATAATTAGATTCCTATTGCTCCTGAGGACCATAAAAGACTACGTTTACATGTCCATTTGGGACATTTGCTAATCGTCAAATGCCTTTCGGCTTATGCAATACCCTGCAACGTTTCAACGTTGCATGTTGTTTTATCTGATATGGTAGAACGATTCTTAGAAATCTTCATGGATGATTTCTTTATTTACAGAGATTCATTCACTCAATGTCTTCTCCATTTAGAACTTGTCCTCTAATATTGTGCTGAAAAAATTTGACACTGAATTGGGAGAATGCCACTTCATGGTAAGACATGGAATTGTCTTGGGTCATGAAATCTCTTAGAAAGAAATTAAAGTGGATAAAGCCAAGATTAAGGTTATTGCTAAGCTCCCCATGCCTAAATGCGTGAAGGATATTAGATCCTTCTTAGGATACGCCAGTTTCTACCGAAGATTTATCAAGAATTTTAGCATGATTGCTAGACTCTTGACTAATCTATTAATTAAGGACGTGTCCTTCACTTTTAATGATGAATGTATAAATTCTTGGGAGAAACTTAAAAAAGAGCTTATTTTTGCACCAATCATATCTACACCAGATTGGTCTAACCTGTCTGAAATCATGTGCGATGCTTCTGATTTTGCAATAGGCGCTTTCTTATGACAACGTATTGATAACAAACAGCACATGATTTACTACTCTAGTAGGACTCACAACGATGCTCAAATGAACTACGCTACTACTGAGAAGGAATTCTTGCAATAGTGTTTGCCTTAGAGAAATTTCGTCTCTACCTACCAGGGTCCAAAACCACAATTTTAACAGATCATTCTGCGCTTAAGTACCTCATGATGAAGAAGGATACCAGGGCCTAACTCATTCGTTGGATCCTCCTTCTTCAAGAATTCGATCTCAATATTCGAGATAAGAAAGGCATTGAAAATGTCATTACTGACTATCTCTCGTATATCCCAAACTCTCCATGCAACGAATTACCAATAAATGATGAATTTCTTGATGAAAAACTCTTAGCTATCTTTAAGGAATCTTGATTTGCTGATATAGTGAATTACTTAGTCACAAATTAAACTCCATCTCATTGGTCTAGGAACAATATATACCGGTTCTTATCTCAAGTCTAGTATTTCTTTTAAGAAGAACCGTATCTTTTTAAGTACTGTTCTGACAAAATTATTAGAAGATGCATTCCCGATGAAGAAATTAAGAGTGTTTTATCCGTCTGTCACAAACTTGCATGCAGTGGATACTTTGGTCCCGGTAAAACTGCTGAAAAGGTGCCACAAAGTGAGTTCTATTGGCCTACTTTATTCAAAGATGCTTATAAATTTTGCAAGACATACCCTAGATGCCAAATGGTAGGAAGGATCTCAAAACGAGATATGATGTCCGTCCACCCAATTCTAGAAATAGAACTCTTTGATGTTTGGGGCTTCGACTTTATGGGTCCATTTCCTAATTCATTTGGAAACCAATACATATTAGTTGTTGTGGACTATGTGTCCAAGTGGGGAGAAGCTGTTCCTAGTAGAATTAATGATAATAAAGTTGTCATAAAGTTTTTAAAAGAGAATATTTTCTTACGCTTTGGAACCCTCGTGCTATCATCAGTGATAGTGGTACTCACTTTTGTAATAGATCCTTTGAAGCTCTTATGCGAAAGTATGTCATAACTCACAAGTTGTTCACACCTTACATCCTTAAACCAATGAACAGATTGAGGTTTCCAATAGACAAATCAAGCTTATTTTGGAGAAGACTGTGAACCAAAATCGGAAAGATTGGTCCACCAAACTTATAGATGCCCTATGGGCCTACAAGATTGTTTCAAGACGATTCTAGGATGTCTCCTTATAAGTTAGTCTTTGGGAAGGTTTTCCACCTACCCGTTGAGTTAGAGCACTAGGTCTTATGGGCAATCAAGCAGCTAAATTTTGACTTGACTAAGGCCGCTGACCTTCAAAAATTACAAATTATCCAATTAGAGGAGTTGAGAAATAAAGCCTATGAAAATGCTAAAATCACTAAAGATAGAGTTAAGTTTTTTCATGATAAAAACATCATAAGGAAAACATTTGTCCCTGGACAAAAAGTCTTACTCTATAACTTTAGGCTTCATCTTTTTTAAGGAAAGCTAAAATCAAGATGGACTGGGCATTCGTTGTAAAAACCATGTTTCCACACAGTGCTGTAGAGATCAGTGACACCAAGAATGAAAATGACGTTAAGGTTAATGGTCAACATCTTAAACCTTTCTTGTAATTGGTGCGGGTAAATGAAACGGTTATGGGTCTTTTCGACCCAGTGTATCGGTAACTTTCACCGAAAAAGAATGCCTCGCGTTCGTGTTCGCTGTCCAGAAAATGTGACACTGCATGATGGGCCAATCATACATGTTATATGAAAAGTTAGTCCTTTATGATTGCTTATGATGAAGCCATTATCGCTGAATGGTCAACTAGCGAAATGGGCCATATTATTCTTCCAATACGAGATGCAATTCCTACCATAAAAAGCCGTGAAGGACATGCTATGGCAGACTTCTTGGCTGAACATCCAGATCCAAAAATGACGAAACTTTATGAAGATCTCCTAGAAGAGATCGTTGAAGTTTGCTTGACCCACACGTCTTTCGAAGGATAGGTGTGGCAACTCTTTTTCTACGGTGCATCAAGAATGGGTTCTCAAGAAATATCATAGCGGGAGTGGGGGTAGTATTTGTCTCCCCACAAAACTATGTAATCCCTCGTGCATTCTCATTAATTGAGCCATGTCCAATAATGTAGCGGAATACAATACTCTTTTAATCGGGATGCAAATCGCCGATGAGATTGGAGTTAAAAATCTTGAAGCATACAGTGAAGTGATTCAAAGATCATTGTTAACTAGGTTCGCAGGGGTACAAAGTCAGGCATGAAGACTTAGTACCCTACACAATGCAACTATCCACATGGCAGAGTGGTTCAAAAACTTCTATATTGACCATGTACCTTGTCAGCAAAATGCGCATACAGATGCACTGGCGTCCCTTGCTGCCTCTTTGGCTCTTCTAGCTAGAGCGACAGAGAAAGTACTCGTCTACAGTCATGACTTGTACTATCCAAAACTCGCCCTCGAAAATGATCGGATTCTAGTAGGGAACCTTCAAGTCAAAGAAACTCTAGAGACTTCAGCAGGTCCAGAACTCAGGGATTGGCAATTTTGTATGACATTTTGCCTGATGACCCTAAAGAGGCAGCTGCCATTAAAAGGAAAGCCCCTAAATTCTGCTATAATGCGATCACAAGAACACTGTATCACCGATCGCATGATGGAATCCTCTTCCACTGCTTGTCACATAAAGAGGCATAGGAAACACTTAAGAGGTTATAATGGTATGTGTGGAGCTCACCAACCTGATCCAAAACTTGGAGATCGACTCCAAAGACTTGGATATTATTGGCCAAAAATGATTCCTGACACCATCGCTTATGCTAAGCGATGTCACGCTTGTCAGATCCATGGTGACTTCATTCACCAGGCACCAGGACATCTTCACCCTACAACTTCTTCCTGGCAATTTGAAATGTGGGAAGTGGATATAGTTGGTCCTATCAACCCACCTTCATTCAAAAGATACTGGTTTATCTTAGCCATAACTAATTACTTTTCCAAATGAGCTGAAGCTATCCCCTTGAGGGAGGTAATCTGACGTGACCAAGTTCATCAAACATCACATGGTCTACCGCTTCGGTGTGCCATGATGGATTGTTCATGATAATGGGCCTCAGTTTATCAACCAAGTATTTCAGAGATTTTGTAACAAGTTCAGAATCCAGAGTGTAAGCATTCAATAAGACCATTGGTAAACTTCTCAAGAAATTCATCTCGAAGAGGCAACACGTCTGGGATGATAAGTTAGGCGAATGCTTATGGGCTTATTACACAACAATGAGAACTCCGATGAAAGCTACACCATTCTCTTTGGTATACGAGTGTGAAGCCGTACTCCCACTAGAAATTCAGATCCCATCTCTACGCGTTGCTTTGACAACAGAGATGACAAATGAGGAAAAGCGTCGACTGTGACTCTAAGAGCTGGAAGCTTTGGACGATAAACGCTAGCAAGCTCAATAATAAATCGAGCTTTATCAAGCTCGAATTTTTAGAGCCTTTATCAAGAAAGTTAAAGAGCGGACTTTTAAGAAAGATGACCTGTCTTAGCTGTCAGAAGACCCATGGTGATGATGCATAAGACAAAAGAGAAATTTCAGCCCAAATGGAAATGACCACTTGTAGTAGAGTCAGTCTACTCAAATAGAGCATACCGCCTCATAACCCTAGATAGGGATACTCTCATGATCGATCAACGGCAGATTCTAAAGAAGTACTACCCTTAATAGGATTATTCTCATGATCAGCTTAACATTACACCTCTGATCAAAACTTTTAGATCTAAGATGTTTGGAAGACCGCTAAAGAAAAGCTTCTTTCTTCAATGGATCACATTATGGTTGATCATTTCGAGCCGATCGAACATTGATTACATCCTAATGCATAATGTAAACATCGAAGAAAAGTGTAACCCCCGACCCTTGATGTACGTATCACAGTATCAGTACTCGATACGACCTATAAAGTTAATTTGATCTTTTTGCTAGTCAGATTGAGGCAATTTCAGTTTTAAATATTATTTTATAATATTTTATATTTTTCAAATTTTTTGAAATTTTTCTGGATTATTTTAGAAAATCTTCGTTGTCGGTGTCGACCGATACCGATAATCAGCTCTACGATTTTTAATTCACAAATAAAGTTGTATTTTGGGAATCTACTTTCACCTTGTTTAAAATCATATTTTCTACAACAAGTAACGTTGGGGTTTTTTCTGAATTTATGAAAAAAACGGCCAAACCGGTGTCACCCAGTACCGGTGAAACATTCCAAGATTTATAATCTGCAAACCAGACTGAATTTCTTCAAACCGTTTTAATATTATGTCTCAAAATAATATTCTCTATTTTGTGTAATTTTTTAGCACTGTTCAGAACTAGCCAAAATTGGGCTAATTAAATAATATTTAATAAATACTTTTATGCTTTTCTTTCTTTCTTCTTCTCTTTCTTCATTCTCTGAATTTTTCCCCACTGCCTTCCACCACCACCTCTCTCTCTCTTCCCCCTTTAAAATCTCTCCTGCTCTCTGTCTATCTCTCAATTTCCCCTCTCTCAATCTCTCTTTCTTTCTCTCTCTATTCCTTTCTTTCCTCTCTCTCAATGTCTCTCTTTCCATCTCTCTTTATTCGTGTGTGCAGGTCGCCGGCCAGTGCCGCGGCCGGCCGAGGGTTACCGTGGTCACTGCCGCGTGCCACCATCGCCACCCAAAAAAATCTCTCTTTCTCACTCCTCTTCTCCCTCCCCTTGTCTTCGACTGTGACCGGCCACGGACTCGGAGGGCGTCGCCGGCCTGAGCAGCGGTGGCACCGTCGGCCAGCCTAGTTGGCCGGCTGGCTAGTGGGCGACAACAGCAGCGACAAATACTGCTGTTGTTGGCTATTGTTGGGTTCGGGTATGAACCCGAATCCATTAACCCTATTGGGTTGGTTTTGAAACCTATAAACTCAATTACCCTATTACTTAAGTTATGGATTTGGTATTGGAGTCAAATCCTACCCATTAGCCACCCAAACCCACATTCAAAACCCAATAAAGGTAATATTACATAAACCCCCTGCTCAATAATATGTATTACATTTTGAACCTCAACTATTACATATTTAACCCATATTTTATTATTCTTAGTGTTCGGCGATATCTGGAGCATCCGGACTTCGAATTGGACGATTCTAGAACTGTTGCGATCGTGGGAAAGAGAGCCACCTTTCCATGGCTCATTTGTGAGTGTTTTATTTTATAAATTCTATTTTATTATGTTTAATGAAATTGATTGAGTACTTTAGTTAATAAATCTTGATTCTAAATATTGTTTAATAAAAATGTAGTTATAGATAAATAACTGTAATTAGAACATACATGATTATTCAATAAACAAAAGCGATAATATAATCATAATTTATTTTATTTCTTGATTTAATATAAATAGACGAAATGTCTAAATATCAAGATTAAGAAGTTAATGATAATTAAAAATAGATAATCATATATAATAATAATTTTGTGATATCCTATTGTAATCACTATTGTAATCATTATGATTAATAAGATATCTGACACTCGATTATGTGGTAAAGCCACCGTTACCAACCCACTGACAGCACTGATACATTATTCTTGTATTTCTTGGAGACTGATATTGTACGTGGATATCTGTTTTACTGAACACTGTTATTGTATATTCTTGTAGACATATCACACATATCCTATGTCGCAGCGATATTATTATTTTAATCATATCTCATTGTTACACAGATACTATTACACGTGACACCATTTATGTCTTCTTCTTCATGTTCCACTGATGCATAGATATGCCAATTCACTGGATATCATCATCATCGTTACCTGTGCTGTACATAGTTATATCATGTTCGTATATCACTATTACATGTATTCACTGGTATACATGCATGTATTTTTTCTATATTCTTGTCATATGGATCACCGTTCATAGTACATGTATTATTGTTGCATGTATATTTCTGTATTCTTGTTACATGATTGTTTCCTATTCCTTTATTGATATTCTCGTTACTGGACATGAGTGCTATTGATACACGATGTGTGGAACTAAATGCCACGTGGATCTCAGCCATGGGGGCTACCTCTAGAATCCCACATTTCTTGTATATCGTTTCCCGTTATCTTGTTTCATGATATCAACAAAGCTCATGTCCTAGTATCCTATTACTTATACCATGCACTGTTCTAGTTCTTGATATATTATGTAGGTCAATATAATGAATATAACTTGGGGATGGGGAGACTTGACGGTAGACTAGATCTTGTTGAGTGAAAGTATGGATCCATTGTTAGTCTCACTGCAAGGGACGTGGTAGCGCTGGCTACCATTTGTATTGTATATAGCTCATTGAGCTTCTTTTTTCTTGCTCCTGCCCTAGCGGGTAGCCCTGATCTCAGTAGCTAGGGGTTTGTTAAGGCTGTTGTCCCAGATATGCGCGGGATACACTCATCCGATTAGAGCTTCTCAACCATTAGGTTTCCAATTAACATAATAAAATGGTATAAATAATAGTGATATCAGGAACACTTGTTATATAGTCACTCTCTTGTTTGGATAATGAAACCCGTATGCCATGTCTGGATGGGTTCAACTGGAGTGCGGGCTCCAGTATGAACTGTCAGTAGTATGGGACACTGGCAAAGATTGATTAAAATACCAGGTGGTACTGATTGTTATTATTATATAAATAACATGACTTTCCTAATACATATATACTATTGCTTAGTTGTACTTGTTACTATTCCTGATAATTTATCCACTATCATGTTATTCATGTGACCTGTATACTTTATTCCACTTCCTGATACATGTTACACTTGTTGTGGTGGCATACTACTCATGTACACATATACTCTGTATTTCACGTATTTTCTGTTCCATATATATTCTTCATGCACGCACTATTCTTAAACACTCATGACACTATAGTAAGATTATTCATGTTTCCCACGGACACCGTCAGGTTATTATTTATATACATACGAATAACATACTAGGTAATGATGATTTTATAGTACTGATAGATACTATTGTTATAACATACTAGGTATTGATGGATATTATAAATTATAGTGATTATATAACTGTAGTATATATTACTGCTTCCTTCATTTTACCACTCACTAGGTCGCTTTCTGACGACCCTGGGTTTGCGTGCCCAGGTTGGAGATCCGGGAGTTTGTAGCACCTGAGGTTTTACGACATATGCTCCTGGGACTGCCAGCCTTTTCAATTCATAGGTATCCTTGTGATTTATTTTTGTTATCTTATTTATCTATATTTTTATGTCTGTTATGATCACTGACCTCTTTTGCAGATAGTCTTGTACTTAGTTATGCTGGAATTATGACATATCTTATATTTATTCTCTGTACTGAGGCTTAGCATATATACGTGAGGATATTTCCACTCTGCAAATATACGTCGCCATAGCGCCTCTGTATCTGTAGGATCGGGGCATTATATAGTGGTATCAGAGCCTACGTTTACACCTGGTATGGGTAACCACCTGGGTCAATGCTTGAGCTCTTACCAACAGTACAATCAGATTCAAATTAGAACTCACCTGTATCTGAACTTGGGAAGTCCAGCTTTCAGTACAAGAATATCTCAGTTCGTTGATACTCCTTTCCTTGTCTTCTACTATTCCTTACTTTCATAATCAATCTGAATATTCTGACTTCTAATCACTTTTCCTTCACAATCTTGATTCTGTCCTTATTCAATTGATATCAACACTAGTCACCCAATCTCGAGTTCGCTATAGATATCAGAGTGCGCAGCGTAAACGTTGTAGGCCTGTAACATTTAGGCTTTAAGGTTGTAAATATTGTTCTCCCACCTGACCTGAAATTTGAGGACGAAATTTTTTGTAAGGTGGGGAGAAATGTAACCCCCGGCCCTTGATGTTATCACAGTATCAGTACTCAATACGACATAAAAATTTTATTTAATTTTTCTGCTAGTTAAATTAAGCTGGTTTCAATTTCAAATATTATTTTCTAATATTTTAGATTTTTCAGAATTTTTTGAAATTTTTCTAGATTATTTTGAAAAATCTCCGTAGTCGGTGTCGACTGATACCGATAATCAGCTCTACGATTTTTAATTCACAAATGAAGTTGCATTTTGAGAATCAGATTTTACCTTGTATTTTAGAATCATATTTCTACAATAAGGTATTTTTGAAATTTTTTTGAATTTATGAAAAAAAAGGCCAAACCGGTGTCGCCTGGTAACGGCGAAACCTTCTAGGATTTTTAATATGCAAACTCAACTGAATTTCTTTAAACCATTTTTATATTATGTCTTAGGATAATATTCTCTATTTTATGTAATTTTTCATAACTGTTCGGAACTAGTCAAAATTTGAGCTAATTAAATAATATTTAATAAATACTTTTATGCTTTTCTTTCTTTCTTCTTCTCTTTCTCCCATTCTCTTAATTTTTCCTACCGCCTTCCACCAGTGCCATCTCTCTCTCTCTCTCTCTCTCTCTCTTCCCCCTTAAAATCTCTCCCGCTCTCTCTATCTCTCAATTTCCCCCCCTCTATATCTCTCTTTCTTTCCCTCTCTCTATTCCTCTCTTTCCTCTTTCTCACTCTCTCTCTCCATCACTCTCTCTATATCTATCCGTGTGTACAAATCGCCGGCCAGTGCCGCGGCCGGCCGGGGGTTACTACGGTCGCTGCAGCCTTCCACCATCACCACCCACTTCTCCGTTCCTCCTCCTCCTCTTCTTCTTTTTCTCCTTTTTCTTAAAAATCCTTTCTTTCTCTCTCACTCTCTCACTCCTCTTCTCCCTCCCCTTGTCGCCGACCGTGACCGGCCACGGGCGCGAAGGGCACCGCTGGCCTGAGCTGCCGGCCAGCCCAGTTGGTCAACCAGCTAGTGGGCGACTGCAGCAGTGACAGCTGCTGCTGCTGTTGGCTATTGTTGGGTTCGGGTAAGAACCTGAACCCATTAACCCTATTGGCTGGTTTTGAAATTCATAAACCCAATTATTGGAACCAAACCCGACCCATTAGCCACCCAAACCCGCATCCAAAATCCAAAAAAGGTAATATTACATAAAACAACTTGATCAATAATATGTATTACATTTTGAACCTCAACTATTACATATTTAACCCATATTTTATTATTTTTAGTGTTTGGGCGATACTGGAGCATCCGAACTCCAAATTGGACGATTCTGAAACCGTTGCAATCATGGGAAAGAGAGCCACCTTTCCATGGCTCATTTGTGAGTGTTTTGTTTTATAAATTCTATTTTATTATGTTTAATGAAATTGATTGAGTACGTTAATTAATAAATCTTGATTCTAAATATTATTTAATAAAATGTAGTTATCGATAAATAACTGTAATTAGAACATACATGATTATTCATTAAACATAAGCAATAATATAATCATAGTTTATTTTAGTTCTTGATTTATTATAAATAGATGAAATGTCTAAATATCAAGATTAAGATGTTTAATTAAAAATAGATAATCATATATAATAATAATTTTGTGATATCCTATTGTAATCACTATTGTAATCATTATGATTAATAAGATATCTGACACTCGGTTATGTGGTAAAGCCACCGTTACCAACCCATTGACAGCACTGATACATTATTCTTGTATTTCTGGGAGACTAATATTGTACATGGATATCTGCTTTATTGAACACTGTTATTGTATATTCTTGTGGACATATCACACATATCCTAGGTCGCAGCAATATTTAATCATATCTCACTGTTACACAAATACTATTACACGTGACACCATTTATGTCTTCTTCATGTTCCATTAATACATGGATATACCAATTCACTGGATACTGTCATCATCGTTACATGTTCTGTACATAGTTATATTATATTCGTATATCACTGTTACATGTATTCACTGGTATACATACATGTATTGTTTCTATATTCTTGTCATATGGATCACCGTTCATAGTACAAGTATTATTGTTGCATGTATATTCCTGTATTCCTATTACATGATTGTTTCCCGTTCCTTTATTGATATTCTCGTTACTGGAAATGAGTGCTATTGATACTCAATGTGTGGAACTAAGTATCACGTGGATCTCAGGCACAGGGGCCACCTCTAAAATCCCACATCTCTTGTATATCATTTTCTGTTATCTTATTTTATGATATCAACAAAGCTTATGTCCTATTATCGTATTACTTATACCATGCACTGTTCTAGTTCTTGATATATTATGTAGGTCAATATAATGAATATAACTTGGGGATGGGGGAGACTTGACGGTTGACTAGATCTTATTGGGTGGATATATGTATCCATTGTTAGTCTCACTACAGGGGACGTGGTAGTGTTGGCTACCGTTTGTATTGTATTAGTTCATTGAGTTTCTTGTTTCTTACTTCTACCCTAACGGGTAGCCCTGGTCTCAGCAGCCAGGGGTTCGTTTAAGGCCGTTGTCCCGGGTATGCACGGGTACACTCACCCGACTAGAGCTTCTCGACCATTGGGTTTTCAATTAACATAATAAAAAGGTATAAATAATAGTGACATCGAAACACTTATTATTTGGTCACTCTCTCATTTGGATAATACTACATGTATGCCATGTCCGGATGGGTCAACTGGAGTGCGAGCTCTAGTATGAATTGCCAGTGATATGGGACACTAAAAGAGATTGATTAAAATACCAGGTGGTACTGATTGTTATTATCATATAAATAACATGACTTGCCCGATATATATATATACTATTGTTTAATTGTACTTGTTACTATTCCTAATAATTTATCCACTATCATGTTACTCATGTGACCTGTATACTTTATTCCACTTCCTGATACATGTTACACTTTCTGTGGTAGCATACTACTCATGTACACATATACTCTACATTTCATGTATTTTTTGTTTCATATATATATTCTTTGTAGGCCAAAAATCGATCCTTTTTGAAAAAATTGAATCCAAACTAACGACTTACGAAGTCTCAGAAAGCAAGACTGAACTTCCTCAGTTCTCTCATTACGAGTCAAATGTACTCAGAATGATGGGGAACATGGGGTATGACCTAATAAGTGGTCCTGGCTTGAACTTCAGTAAAAGAAGGAAAACATTGCTTCGATCCTTCATTCCAAAAGGGAAAGCCCCTGATTATTATCAACGAACTTGCTGGGGGTTGGGCTATGTGTCAACTCTAATCCAATCAGCCTCTAAGTTTGAAGGGTCATTACACCAAAATCACTCGTCAGGTCCGTCATCATGGGAGTCAGATGTCAGTGTCGGCAACATCTTTAATGAACTTTCATTAAATATGGTTTCAACAAGCCACCTAAAAGATGGAGATGAAGAAATGATCCTGTCAGATACAGATCCCTGAATCAAACACCTTAATACTCTCTGAGATATTTACTTTGAACAATGCATATCACCCACAGAGGATAAAGTAACCCAGATTAATTTGGGAGATGAGACTAATCCTAAGCCCATCTTTAAAAGTGAAAGCTTATCACCCCCGAGAAGGAAGACCTAATATCTCTTATATGAGAGTATGTAGATGTTTTCACTTGGAACTATGAGGATATACCTGGGTTCCATTCTCAAGTGGCTATGCACTGCCTCAACATTAATCCGAATGTGAAGCCCGTCAAGCAACAATAACAACGGTTCTGCCCAGAGATAATGGAAGCGATTCAGTCAGAAGTCAAGAAGCTTATAGACTTCAGTTTCATCAGGGAAGAACAACACCGGTTTCATCAGGGAAGAACAACACCCTGATTGGGTGGCTAATATCGTCCCTGTCACCAAGAAAAATGGGAAGATCTGAGTTTGCATTGATTTCTGTGGTCTAAATGAGGTGTGTCCTAAAGATGAGTTCCCTTTTCCGATCACAGATGTCATGATCGACAACACGTGTGAGTTTGAATGGATATCCTTCATGGATGGATTCTCTGGATACAATCAAATTAAGATGTACCCTGATGACGAGAAGCATACATCCTTCAGGACACACTAGAGTGTATCGCGATACTGTGATGCCCTTCAGATTGAAAAATGCAGGGGCGACATACTAGAGAATTATTAATGCAATTTTTCACAAGTATATACGCAAAATGGTGGGATTCTACGTAGATGATATTGCTGTGAAAAGCTGTGCCAAAGGTGATCACACAGCAGATCTGAAGATAGTATTTGATATCATGCGGGCACACCAATTGAAGATGAATCCCACCAAATCCTTCCTGGGGGTAGCTAGCGGTAAATTCCCTGGGTTTGTCATAACAGCCAAAGAAATCCACCTCGAACCCGAGAAAGTCTGTGCCGTCCAGGAGATGCAACCTCTAAGGAATCATAGAGAGCTTAGAGAATTGCAAGTGTGACTAGCCTATATCCGGAGGTTTATCTCAAATCTCTCAGGACGATGCTAACCCTTCACCAAATTAATGAAGAAAGGTATTTCATTCATCTGGGATGATGCTTGCCAACAAGTGTTCGAGGAAATCAAGCGGTATCTTATGCATCCACCTGTCCTTACAGCTCCGGTTTCAGGAAAAATCTTTCCTAATATACGTTTGAGCTATGGATCATTCTCTAGGGGCTTTACTAGCTCAAAATAATGATCAGGGGCACGAGCAGGCAATCTACTACCTGAGTAGAACTATGATCGGAGTTGAACATCAATACAACCTGATCGAAAATGAATGCTTAGTGTTGGTATTTGCTGTCTAGAAGACGCGACACTACTCGATGGGCCAAATCATACACGTCATATCAAAAGTCAATCCTTTAAGATTGCTTATGATGAAGCCATCATCACTGAATGGTTGATTGACAAAATGGGCCATGTTGCTTTCCCAATATGAGATGCAATTCCTACCACAGAAAGTTTTGAAGGGACAGGCAGTGGCAGACTTCTTAGGTCAGCATCTAGATCCAAGGGCGACAAAATTTATGAAGATCTCCAGACGAGGTTGCTGAAGTTTCATTGATCCAGACATCTATCGAAGGACAGGTGTAGTAACTCTTCTTCGACGGCTCATCATGAACGTGTTCTCAAGGAAATATCATAGCAGGAGTGGGGTAGTATTTTCTCCCCACAAAACTACATACTCCCTCGTGCATTCTTCTTAACTGAGTCATGATCTAACAATGTAGCAGAATAAATCGCCAATGAGATTTGCGTTAAAAATCTCGACGCATACAGTGATTTAAAGCTCATCGTTAACCAGGTTCGCAGGGAGTACGAAATCAGACATAAAGACTTGGTACCCTATAATGCAACTATCTACATGGCAGAGAGGTTCAAAAACTTCTTCATCGACCATGTATCTCACCGGCAAAATGTGCATGCAGATGCACTGGCATCTCTCGCCGTCCCTTGGCTCTTCCAACCGGAGCGGCAGAGAAAATACTCGTCTACAGCCATGACTTGTACTGTCCAAAACTCGCCCTCGAAAATGATCAGATTCCAGCAGGGAACTTTCAAGTCAAAGAAACTCTATGGACTTTGACAGGTCCAGAGCTCAGCGATTGGCGATTCCCCCATATCGACTACACATTGTATGACATTTTACCTAATGACCCTAAAGAGGCAGCTGCCATTAAAAGGAAAGCCCCTAAATTCTACTATAATGCGATCACAAGAACTCTATATCATCGATCATATGATGGAATCCTCCTCCACTGCTTTTCACATAAAGAGGTACAGGAAACACTCAAAGAGGCTCATGACGGGGATCGACTCCAAAGACTTGGATATTAATCGTGGAATGAAAGTGATAAGAATTACCGTGTAGCTTTGGGCTAACGGGTCGTGTCCACGAGGAGGAATGGGATAGAAGCTTTTCAGTATTTTTGTTTAGTAACAAAGAATGGATTTGGTGTCTTTATTTTTTTTATAAATTTATAATGAGAATGTAGAGAAGGAAAATGATTAAAAAAAATTACAAACTTAGAGACGGCTTTGGAAAAGGTGATTTTTTGAAAAGCTTGAAGAGTGATTTGTTATTTTTAATATAAGAAGAAGATCTGGGCTCACTATCTCACTACTCAACGATGTGTTCTTCTCTTGAAATTCTTAGTGTCTCAACTTGATCATAGGCAAAAACTTAAGCTTGAGTTTAGAAAGTTTTTAAGCAAAGCAAATAAGATAGTTTGAATAAGTTAACTCTTTTCTTTAAGAAATCATCTTGAATTGAATGTTAAATCATTAAGTATTTTAAGCATGAAATAAAAACAAGTTCAATAGATGTTTTAAAAGAAGTAGAAGTTTAGAAATTCAAAACCATCCTCATGTGCCTTCTAGAACACTTTCAAAGAAGAAAGGCTTAGTTTAGGTATGCATATGATTTCATTGGGTCTTTACATAAAAATCATTCAAAAAGAAGTGGGATCGAAGAGAGGAACAATAATGAGCCCAAAAAATGAATTTACCTACTCATGGAAGATGAAAAATAATATATGAAAATAAAGCAAGACATACCCGTGAATTGGAGTGGAAGAAGAGGAAGCTTGATCCTTTTATTGATGTCACTTCAATCTTCAGATTACAATCACTCTATTCCTCTCTCTCACTGGTATTTGAACTGAAGTATAAATTATAAAATAGAGATACAACTTCTATACTATCTAACAAAGAACCTAACCTTAAAAATAAAGATAAAAACTTAAACTAATTTTCGGTCCCTTTTTCTCTGAAAAGTACAGTATTTATAGGCAAAAACGAAACGGGGGAGGTCGTACAAAGATAGAGGGAGCAAACGCTCCTCCAATAAAACCAACAATCTGTGAAAACACGGCTTTGCCGCGTTTTTGCAGCCTGGGTGTGGCCAGGTGGTGGCCACACCCAGGGGGTACACCTCCTTGTTTTGTTATTTGGCTTTATCTCCTGTTGGTTTTCCCGTTTCAGCTCTAGGATTTGATGAAACAGCATTTGATCTTTGGCTTCAACAACTTGATTTGGGAAGATTTATTTTAACTGGTTTGCAACCTCTCTGATTTGTCATGACCTGCCCTGATTTTCTGATTTCAAATTAATTCTAAATTAAATCAGAATTTGATGGGCTTTTGGGCTCGTTTCTCTTTCCTATCCTTTAGCAATTGGCCTGTATTTTACAAAGATAAATAGGACTATTAATATAATTTATTTAGATAATAAACATGATAATATGACAATAAATATGCAATATGTGTGACTGATCAGATATCGACTCAAAGACTTGGAGATCAACTCCAAAGACTTGGATATTATTGACCAAAAATGATCCCTGATGCTATCACTTACTCTAAGCGATACCATGCTTGTCAGATCCATGGCGACTTCATTCACCAGGCACCAGGACATCTTTGCCCTACAACTTCTTCCTGGCCATTCAAAATGTGGGGAATGGATGTGGTTGGTCCTATCAGCCCACCTTTATTCAAAGAACACTGGTTTATCTTAGCCAAGATTACTTCTCCAAAAGGGTGGAGGCTATCCCCTTGAAGGAGGTAAAGACATCTGACGTGATTAAGTTCATTTAACATCACGTGGTGTGCCATGATGGATCATCATTGATAATGGGCCTCAGTTCGTCAGCCAAGCATTCCAAAGATTTTGCAACAAGTTTAGGATCTAGAGTGTGTCTTCAACGACATACTATCCAGCCGCTAACGGTCTTGCAGAAGCATTCAACAAGACCATCAGGAATCTTCTTAAGAAATTTATCTCGAAGAGCTAACGCGACTGGGATGATAAGTTAGGTGAATGCTTATGGGCTTATTGCACAACAGTGAGAATCCTGACGAAACCTACACCGTTCCCTTTGGTAAACGGGTTTGAGGTCATATTCCTACTAGAAATCCAGATATCATCTCTATGCGTTGCCATGACAATGAAGATGACAAATGAGGAGAAGCATCGACTGTGACTCCTGGAGCTGGAGGCTTTGAATGATAAACGCCTGCAAGCTAAATAGCAAATCGAGCTCTATCAAGCTCGAACTGCTAGGGCCTTCAACAAGAAAGTCAAGGAGCAGACTGTCAAGAAAGGTGACCTTGTCTTAACTGTCAGAAGACCCATGGTGATGACACATAAGACCAAAGGAAAATTGCAGTCCAAATAGGAAGGACCATCTGTAGTAAAGCCAGTCTACTCGAATAGAGCATACTGTTTTATAACCCAGACAGCGATATGCTCATGATGCCAATCAACAGCAGATTCCTGAAGAAGCACTATCCATAACAGGATTCTTCTCATAATCAGGTTAACATTGCACCTCTGATCAAAACTTTCAGATCCAAGATGTTTGAAAGAGCGCCAAAGAAAAGCTTCTTTCTTCAATGGATCGCATTACGGTCGATCATTGTCGAGCGACCGAACACTGGTTACATCATAATGCATAATGCAAACATCAAAGAAAAGACAAAGTGTGAAACTTTAGTTTTAACCTTGTTACTCTTCTCTAGTTAATCTACCAAAATTCGATGCCTCTGAAGGCTAAGGATAGGGAAAAATGCTGGCTTTTAAGTCCAACATAAGCCCTCGACAACTCATCATACTGAAGAGAATAGCATGGCTAGCCCAACTCAAACGGTAGTTGGTAAAGGTATACCAAATCCGTTGATACATGAGGGTTTGCTACAAATCCTAAAGGACTTAGTCCCGCTCTTCCCTTCAAAATTTCTTACCAATTCTCTCCCATGGAATGGTGGGACCATGAGAATACCTGTGTCCATTTTTTTAGTGAAATGAGCACAGACTTGTCACGTTAACAGTAAACCTCTAACAAGTCATTTTTTGTTAATCCCTACGGGGTTCGTGGGGTTCGTCAAGTTAATATTATACCTATGACAATTTATTCTATTTTTTCACATAAATCCCCTACCAATTCCCTCCCATGGGATGGTAGGACCACAAACTCAATCACTATTATGTTAATACTATACCTCTAATAGTGAAAAGTTTCAATACTCCTTAGGAGTATGAACTTCCACTTGTCGCTCCCTTATATTGAGTCACAAATCTTCAAAATTGTCAAGCTAACATTACACCTCTGGCAACCCAAACTTTACTTGCTAATTCTTCTCAATAGAATGGCAGGTCCTCAAATTGCTCATATCGCAAATCAACTTTTGTCAAGTTAATATTACACCTCTGACAGATTACTATTAAGTTTAATATCGCACATCTAACAGTGATCAAGTTGCTGCCAAGTTCAACATTAAACCTTTGACAGTCACTTTTCTCATGCTTCTATATGGAAGCTGAGATGAGTGATTAGTCTCTAATTTTGCATAATTTTCATCACATTCTCACATTTAATTGATAATAAATTCTGCTAATAATATCTTGCTTGCTTGATTTTAGGTCAATGGTGTGTAAATGAAGAAGAAGACCCAAATCACCATTTAATTGGTGATTAAAGGGCTATTAAAATAGCTATTGACCTAAAGAGCTAGTTTTGTCAAAACCAGGGGCGCCAAACTAGAAACCGGGAGCGTTAGCCGACAGGGGGACAACCGCGCAGCACGCAGCCGCGGAAACGTGGCTTTTGCCGCGTTTCCGCGGCCATACGGCGGCGCCGCGCGCGCCGTTTAGGGTCACTTCTTGTCCCCTGGCCCCCCTCTTCGCTGGTGCCTATAAATACTCCTCTGGGGTTTGCAGAAAGGGAGATGTACAGAGTTTTAGGGTAGTTTTCATTTCCATGTTGTAGTTTAGTTTAGGTTAGGTTAGTTCTTCTTCTCCTTCTTTGTATTTTCTATTTTGTAGATCTTGTAATAGGGAAAGAGAGTGGTTCATGCTTGGAATGCAAGAGTGCTTGTAATAGAAGGTGACAATCTATGAAAGGTGCTCTCTTTACCTCTCTATGTTTTCTTCTCTCTAATCTCTTTTACATGTGTAGCTAACTTTTCTCTCATGGCAACTAACTACTAAGCACCAACTTGCTAACTTCTTTTATGATAATCCACATGAATCTAATAGCTCATTTTGGCCTTGCTCTTGCAAGAGCCATTGATGGCTCATGATGATGGATCTAACTCTAACTTCCTAACCACTAACAAGCTAACATTACTTTACTCCATGCTTACTTTTCTATAGTATTGATGGTTTAAGTGTAGCTTGAACCTGTTTGTTGAGTTAGGTTGTGAAGAGTTACATATGGGTCATACTTTGTAAAGCTCTTGAACCAAGGACTAGTGATTGCCAAGGATACATGTGAGACAACTATCACTAAGAGGTTAGCATGTTTGTGGAGTCATTAGTAGTTAATGCCATGAGTTTTCTTTCTTTTTCACTTTATTTTAAAAATACAACAAAAATCACAAACATATTATTTTTTATGTTTCCCACTTCTTTGTTTTTCACCGTACTTCTCTTTTTATTCTTTTCTTTCTTTTCTTTTCATTCTTTAAAACTTTGAAGAATCTTTAACAAACACGTGAATCAACTGGTAAAGCTTCTATCGCCTCCCATCATTGTGGATTCGACTCGTTTTAGCCTCTATGCTATAACGGAAGTATCGAGGAAGCCAAAGCACACACACTTTAAATCTTCATTTCAAAACATATACTTTTTGTGCGCGGTTTTTCCCACGATCAAATTTTGGCGCCGTTGCTGGGGATGGGAACGGTTTAATTTCACGTTCTTGTTAACCTTTCTTCTTTGTTTTTGTTGTGCAGGTTAAAGTTTTAGCATTGCAGAAGTCCACACTTGCTCAAGTGTGGTCGGGTAATTCTTGTATATTCTTATTTTCTGCTGCTAATTTTTTATATCACCTGTACACTGTAAATAATTTTAAGAATTAAAATACGAAAATTGGATGCTTTAAAAACGGTTTAGACATTTGCATCTAGGTACATGTAAATTTTTATTCCAATATACTGTATTTTATTCTTATGTTGTTGTGATACTGATAGGAGGTATACATATTGCATTGCATATAGTTAGGACAAACATTTTAGTGATTTACTCGCTTTTTTGTGTTCATCCATATCTATATTGCACACTTGCACAAATTTAACTTAAGGGCAAAACCCAAGACAACATAAGGTGGGGAAGTCATTACCCTCCCTTAGCCAAAAAATTACCTCCCCACTCACACAACCCAAGCCTTAATAAAATTTGCAAGACGTTGGCCCCCAGGGATATCTCGGACTCATTTAGGAGATTGACCTAAGGGGAAAGTTTTTAGAAGTTGACTCTTGTCAAATCGGTGTCTAAGGTTAGGGATTGAGAGGCGAAACATTGAAGAACAGTGATTTGGCATAATTAGGCCCGTTGCTCCTGCACGGATACCTCCCACTGATCTTGTCCCTACCTGGCCGATTAACTCGTGGTCAACGTCCTACAACATACCCCCCGTGGACAGTCTAACCAGTTAGGAGTCGTCTAGGTCTAAGTCAACCCTAGCATAGGCGTGTTTTCTTTTTCTTTTTCTTTGTTTGTTTGTTTGCTTGTTGTTTGTTTTCTTTTTTGTAAACTGTGATATGGATTACAATAATTCTTTCAATCATAATATGAATTCATATTTCACTCCGACCTCATTTGACTCGGATAATTCCAACCCGGCTATGTACAATATGAACCAACCATATATGCCAAGTTGGGATTATCCGAATCAATATGACCCATATCCCCAACCACATGACCATAATTTTCAAAATAATTTCAACTCTTTACAGAGTTCATGGGGATTCTCCTACCCCGAGTCCAATTTTCAACCATCTTGTCCACAATTTTCACAATATTCGTTCCCCAATTTTGATTCATATACTCCTTTTCCTGAACCACCAATTGAAGAAAAATCATCATTGGAAAGGAGTATCGAAGAGTCCCTACAACAAATGCAAAATTTGCTCAATTCACAATCCTTCCCACATCAAACTCCACATACTCCTTTTCTAGAGCATCCCATTGAAGAAGAATCTGAACTAGAAAAGCGTTTGGAAGTCTTTTGTGAAAGAATACAAAACATGTTGGACTCATCATCTCAACCAAATTTTCAGGAGTCTCACTCATCTTTTCCAGTTTCACCAGTTCAAAATGAACAAACTTCAATACTGGACTTGAATATGGAACCCTTACGTGAGTTCGAGCAGCAACCGCAAAATCCGATGGGCTCACAATTTCACCACAATTTCCAAAATCAACTTCCATACTCATATTTTCAAGAACCAATTACAAAGAGTATGGAAGACATGATTCCGAATCCAAATTCTGTTACACGGCCTATCAGTAGGTTAGATTCACTTTTGAGCGAATTGACAATGAGAGCAAGGAAAACCTTTCTTGTCAACCTTTGACCGATTCTTATATCCCTAACTCTACTGATTGGACCCATGAATCATGTCATTTTGAAAATCTAGCTTCAATTTCAAAACATACATTTGAACTTGACCAATCTTCAAGTTATGAAAGTCGCCTGGACATTTTGGTAAGTTATCCCTTGCCTGAAATTGAAATCGAACCTGAATGTGATCCTGAACTTCTTGTTGGGAACTCCATTTCACTTTTTGATTCAATAATGATCCCGGTATTCTTACCAGATTTTTTCTCTATTCTGAAGTCAACATTGAATCCTGTACCAGTACACCGTGAAATGGCATCCCCAATTTCTTATGATCACACTTCATTGTTGGGAAAGTGTGTGAACATTAATTCTTTGGTTTGGATCCTATTTTTGAACCAATTTCGACTCTCATTGTTGACTCTCGACTTGATCTGAGTCAACTTCCCGAGTTGGTATTGGTTTTTATTCCTGTTCCATTTGAGTCCAAATCGATCATCTCTCAAAATCACACTTCATTGTTGGACAAGAATGTTGAAGAAAATGACTCAGTCATTATTTTTAAAAATTGGCCATTAGATGGGGATAAATTTTTCAATAAGACCATTCAATCCATAATTCTTTCTGGGGTCATATTAGAGAGTTTCTTGGTGGATTTCTGGATGATCCACGATATCTTGATTGGGTCGTAACGCTTGGCCCAATCCGACCACCACCAGAGCCACCCCTTTGAGGTAATCTTCCTTCCCTCTCCATTTGTTTCATGTATTTGCACATTCACAATGCATTGAGGACCATGCATGAGATAAGTGTGGGGGAGGGTTTACTAACGTAGTTAGTTTTATATTTTCTTTCTTTTAGACTTCTTTTTCCTTATATTATAAAAAAAAATCTTTTATATAAAAACTCTTTTCTTTTCTTTTTACAAAACTTTTTGAAACAAGAGAAATAGTTTTGATCCATTTTTAAGAAAATTAAGATTATCTTAGGAACTAGGAAGACCTAAAATTATGAAATTTTAAACCGACTCAAAATAATAGATCTTGTCTAAATTATAGGATAAGAAAGTGAGATTGAAAAGATAATTTGATCTTAAATTTTTTGCCTTAGATATATGCACTCCACGCTTACACAATTTTTGAGATTGAAACAAAGACTGAAAATGCCATAAAAAATATATATTAAAAAAATTATGATAATAAAAATCACTTATTGAAGTTGGGTAATTATGCCTCAGGAAGCATGATTATTCATACCTAAAATGGTGAACAAAAAAAATATAATCTTCTTTAGTTTTGTGGCCTTATTTACTCGAGTCCTTAAGTCCGAGGGATGTTTTCTCATCTGGTGCCCTAAGACCATCTGATTTGGGAGTCACCGGTTAAAGGGTCACTACCCTGGTAAGTAAGAAAGCCTAAGAAAACTAAGGGAAGAAAAAAACAAAAAAAAGAAAAAATTAAAAATAAAAATAAAAAAATAATAATATATATTAAATAAATGGCATGAAAGTTTGAGTCGATATCCCAAAAATCTTCACAATTCACAAAGTGCATATTTTTCTAAGAGTTTTATGAAAGATCAAAGAGTCAATTCAATTTTTAATTCTTACATTTAATTTATAACAAGATTTTTTGTATTTTGACTTAGTTTAAGAAAGAACAATTTCTGGTTAACCTATGACCTTAGATCGCTTATATTTTCGCAAAAATATTTCAACACTTTTCTCTATTTCAAAATGTGTTTTCAAAATACTAACATTTGATTTCTTTCTTTATGGATTTTGTGGGTGTAATCCGCTGAAAACCCTCAGGAGACAAAACTCCTCCTTTAGGGGAAACTTAGAGGTTTAACGGCTTGTTGCACATGCTCAGTGCAATCGTGTCACCTGCAAAAGTGGTGTAATAATTTTCTTAGTTTTTTATTTTGCTCGGGACGAGCAAAAGATAAGTGTGGGGGTGTGATTAGTCTCTAATTTTGCTTAATTTTCATCACATTCTCATATTTATTTGATAATAAATTCTGCTAATAATATCTTGCTTGCTTGATCTTAGGTCAATGGTATGCAAATGAAGAAGACCCAAATCACCATTTAATTGGTGATTAAAGGGCTATTAAAATAGCTATTGACCTAAAGAGCTAGTTCTGTCAAAACCAGGGGCGCCAAACCAGAAACCGGGAGCGTTAGCCGACAGGGGGACAACTGTGCAGCACGCAGCAGGTGGCGCCGCGCGCGCCACCCAAGGACAGCGTTTCCGCGGCCATACGGCGGCGCCGCGCGCGCCGTTTGGGGTCACTTCTTGTCCCCTGGCCCCCCTCTTCGCTGGTGCCTATAAATACTCCTCTGGGGTTTGCAGAAAGGGAGATATATAGAGTTTTAGGGTAGTTTTCATTTCCATGTTGTAGTTTAATTTAGGTTAGGTTAGTTCTTCTTCTCCTTCTTTGTATTTTTCGTTTTGTAAATCTTGTAATAGGGAGAGAGAGTGGTTCATGCTTGGAATGCAAGAGTGTTTTGATTGGTCGCTAATGTTGCATATTTAATATCATATGTCCATATTTATTATAGAATAAAAGCCTGCATTGTCCTAATTAATTGTCTAATTTATTTGCAGACCCAATCGTTAAGGAGATGAAGAGAAATGAGCCCAAAGCCCACCAAAATTCTGAATTAAATCAGAATTAATTCGCACTCAGTAAATCAGGGCAAAATCAAGAGGTTGAAAGCTGGTTGAGAAGAATCCTCTCAGAATCGATCGGTTAAAGCCAAGAATCCAAGGCCATTTCGTCAGAATCCTAAACTCAAACGAAGAAATCAACTAAGGATAAATGCAGAAGAAACTCCCAGAGAGACCCACCAACAGGGTGTGGCCATCTGGCCACAACCTGGCCGCGGAAACGCAGCCCAAGCCGCATTTTCGCGGCAAGGTTGGGGAGTTAGGGGGAGCGTTTGCTCCCCTGATCTCCCTGGGATCCTGCTTGCTGGGTTTTCTGCCTATAAAAGGCCATTCTTTGTGCTGAAAATGGATGACCATGCAGAGTTAGGATTTAGACTAGTTTCTCATTTCTTAGTTTAGGTTTTTGTTTTTCTTGTTCATGTAATTTTAGTTTTTACTTATGTAATTCAGAGGAGATCGACTTTCATCGAAGAACAAGAATGAAGCTTGAGCTAAAAGTGACAATGGTGTAAGGTTAATTTCTTTTCTTTGATCGTTATGAAATCGAATCGATGTTCTTTCTTCGTATGTACTTCTTTTTAGTTTTCTTCTTCTTCTTCTTTTCTACTTCACTTTTCTTTTTGGTACAACTGTCTTCCAAGTGAGTCTAAAGCATTGAAAGAGCCTTGCTTTTGCGAGTGCCACCGATAGCTCATGACGATGGAATTGTGAGTCTCTCTGTATCATTTCATACTTGAGTATCTTGATGATGTAATGTGGAAGAGACCAAAAATTGACTCTTATGGGCTATGCGCTGATTGCCTCCAATTCAAGGTAACATCGCCGCAAAGACTCAAGGTAAGCTTTTGGTGAAAAGAAGGTAAGTAATTGTTTTTATTTGTTTTCTTTTATTTCTGTAAATTAAATCACCTACACCATATCCTCAAAATCGCTTTCTTTCCCAACTCATTTGTACAGAATCGCTTTCATCGTTTTCTAATTTTTCTCCACTTTCTATTCTACCACTTTCTTCTTAACTTTAACTATTAACTCTTTTTCATTTTCTTAACTTTAACGAAAGAAGAATCTTCGTTTTTATCTTCATAACGATTTCAATAAAGAACGTAAACGCTTCTATCGCAAAACCCTCCTTGTGGATCACGACCCGCATAGCCACTTGCTATAGCGGTAAGAATTGAGCACTTGCACATATTCATTCTAAATCTGAAATTCTTTATTTTTATGTGCAGGTTGTACTTCAATCAAATTTTGGCGCCGTTGCCGGGGAGGGTAACGTTTCTATTGAAATCTGAATTTTTATTGAAAATTTTTTAGAACTAAGACGAATTTTCTTCTCTGTTGCAGGTTATAAGGCAAGCAAAGCAAGAAATTAAAGTTGTAGTAACATATAAGTAGCCTTAGGCCTCTGCTCTAGAAAGCAGAGACCAAGTGCCCTCTGCTTTGCCGCGGATCCGCGGCCAGAGCCGCGAAAACGCGGCAAAAAGGAGTGGACTACTAACTGTCTTTTTGCAGGGCTGCTTGCTTTTTAAATTGTAGTTTTCTGTAACTTTACTTTTTCTTATATGCCATCACATAAGCCTGCTAATAATCAACAGTAAAACATTTATTGAAAAGATAAAAAAATTGATTAGACGTTTGCATTTTAGGCACGTGTCTTGTCAATTCATTTATTTTTACTGTTGAAGAGTGCTGGAGCAAGGTACATATGCATTGCATTTAGCATATGACTCACTTCTTGGTTGATTTATATCGCTTTGAGTGAATCTTATTTATCTTGTACACTTGCACAAATTGATTTTAAGGGCACCACCCATTAACAAGATAAGGTGGGGATTTAATCACCCTTCCTTAGCCCAAAAATCAGATTCCAAGCACTCACTAACCCAAGCCTAACTAAAAATGAGTAGACGTTGGCCCTAGGGACATCTCGGACTCAATTAGGAGATTAACCTAAGGGGGAAAGGTGTTGGAATTTGACTCTTACCAAATCAGTGTTTAGGAAAGGGATTAAGGGCCGAAAGCCCGAAGGTTGGTGGTTATTTAATTAAGGAACGTCTTTGACGGAAAACCTCCCACCAACCTTGCCCTGACCTGGCTGATTAGCTTGTGGTCAAGGTCTGCATTGAACCTCCCGTGGACAGTCTAATCAGTTAGGAGTCATCTAGGTCATAGGTCTACCCTAACTTAGTTAGAATTTTTCCTTTTATTTATTTGCTAATTTGTTTGTTTTTCTTTGTTTGTATTCTATTGTGTGATATGACTTATAATAATAATTTTTCTAACTTTAATAATAATCCATATTACACATCGAATTCTTTTTCGGATATTACCAACCCGGCATATCATAACTTTAACCAACCTAGTGTGCCGGATTGGTCTTATCCGAATGGATATAACCCATGCCCCCATCGTATGACTATAATTTTCAGAATGATTTCAACTCTTCACAGAGTCAGTGGGGATTCACCTCCCCCGAGCATAATTATCAACCAACTTGTCCTCCTTCTCCACCTAGTCCACAATATTTTCAAGATTCATACTCAGTTTCACCCGTCCAAAATAGGAAACCATCAATTTTGGAAATGAGTATGCGTGAGTCCAAACACAAATCCCAAAATCTGATGGACTCACAATTTCACTACCACTTCCAAGACAATTCTTCATCTTTTCATCAAAACAATGAACCTATCAACTATGAAAAGATGCTTGAAGCCATGACTCAGGCTCAAAACACTCGTAATCGTGACATAGATATGATGGTCGAATCTCTACATTCTCACCGTTGGACCTGTTCTGATGTCACTAACCATTCTGTTAGAGCCGAAGAATCCTGTAGTTTTGGAAATCAAGATTCCATTTCAGAACAACCATTTGAACTTGCCCAAACTCCAAATTTTGAAAAAGATATTGACAGTTTAGCAAGTTATCCTTTCCTGAAATAGAACTTGAAAATGAATATGATCTTGAACCCCAACTGAGTGATTCAATTCTACTTTCTGATTCGATTATGACTCCGGTATCTTCACCTGATTTCGATCTTTTTTCCAAGTCAACGTTGGATCCTATGCCTATTCATCATGAAATTGAATCTCCCATCTTTGAGGATCATATTGAACTTGACCAATTATACAATTTTGAAAATCCTATTGACAAATTGACAAGTTCTCAATTTTTGATATTGAACTCAATGAGATATGTGACCTAGATTCTCAAATCTGTGATCCAGTTCAACTTTCTGAATCAATATTGACTCCTGTTTTGTTACCAAACTTGAGTAATATTTTAGAGTCAGTTTTGATTCCTCCACCTATCATTCCTGAACTGGAATCACCCATATTAGGTCACATCCCATTGTTAGAAAATACATGTGGACTTGAGTTTCAACTTCTTGACATGGACCCGCTTCTTGAACCAATTTTGACTCCTGAACCTTTACTTGATTTAAGTCACCTTCCTGAGTCGGTATTAGTTCCTGTCCTTCCTGAGTTCAAGTCAACCGTTCTATCATTTCATACTCCATTCTGGGACGAGGTGGTTGACAAATTTGACTCCGAAATTAGTTATGGAATATGAAAATTAGATGGGGTTAAATATTTAATAAAGATCCTTTATGAATACATCTTTTTAATGGGTTATATTAGAGAAATTGTTCGGGGGTTCCTCCGAACCCAAAGAAAAGTCGATTGGGCCGCATTTCGTGGACCAATCAGACCACCACCGGAACCACCACCTTAAGGTAACATTCTCCTTCCCTTTCTTCTTTTTCATGCATCTATGCATTAATTCATACATTGAGGACAATGCATGAGATAGGTGTGGGAGAGGGTCTAACATAATTTTTCCTTTTGTTAAAAAAGATATTAACATTTTCTTTACTTTTAAAAAACTTTTTGAAAATAGAAACAATACTTTGACATATTTTTTTTAAGAAATTAAGTTAATTTTAAGGAATATGAAAATCCAAATTGGGATTTCTTATAGTTGGTCAAAATAAGATTATTTGTTTGATATTTAGAGTAAGGAAGATAATTTGTCAAAGTAATTTAGTCTTGATCTTTACCTTAATGAAATATGCACACTTCATACACTTACACACTTAGGGTTCAAAAACAAAGATTCTTATGCCTTATAAAAAAAAGGATAAACAAATCTAATTATTGATTAGCTAGGTGCTTTGGCCTAAGTAAGTCTTGGTATTTATGCGAAGGATGATTAGATAAGTTTGAAAAAAAATTCCCTGATTAAGCAAGGTATTTGTGCCTAATAAAGCATAAATATTCACGCCTAAAAGACGTCCATATAATAAAATCCTTAGTTTTGTGGCCTTGTTTGCTCGAGTCCTTAAGTCCTTGGGGTGTTTTCTCACCTGGTGCCCTAAGACCGTTTGGTTTAGGAGTCATCGATTAAAGGCTTGTTACATGGGCAGATTAGAAAGCCTAATAGAACTAAGGAATAATACCAAAAATATATATATATGCATAAATAAATAAGGCATAAGAGTTAGAGTTAATGAACCCTTAGTCAAAATTTTCACGATCATAAGGTGCATACGGCTTGGGGTAAAGTAATAGACTAGATGAGAAGTACAATTTGACTCCTTACCTTGATTGATAACAAATTTTTGAATAGAGACTAAGTTTAGGAATGAAAAATTCAGTTTTCCTATAACTTATAAATTGCTTAAATCTTATAATTAATATTTCAAATATTTTTCTCTTTCAAAATGCTTTTCGAAAATACTAACTCTTTATTTCCCTTTCTTTATGGATTTTGTGGGTGTAATCCGCTGAAAACCCTCACGAGACAAAACTCGTCCTCTAGGGGAAACCTAGATGTTTAACGGCTTGTTGCACATGCTCAGTGCAATCGCGTGACCTGCGAAAGTGGTCTAATAATCCTTAGTATAGTTTAGTTGTTTTGCTCGAGGACGAGCAAAAGATAGGTATGGGGGTGTGATTGGTCGCTAATGTTGCATATTTAATATCATATGTCCATACTTATTATAGAATAAAAGCCTGCATTGTCCTAATTAATTGTCTAATTTATTTGCAGGACCAATCGTTAAGGAGATGAAGAGAAATGAGCCCAAAGCCCACCAAAATTCTGAATTAAATCAGAATTAATTCGCACTCAGTAAATCAGGGCAAAATCAAGAGGTTGAAAACTGGTTGAGAAGAATCCTCTCAGAATCGATCGGTTAAAGCCAAGAATCCAAGGCCATTTTGTCAGAATCCTGAACTCAAACGAAGAAATCAACTAAGGATAAATGCAGAAGAAACTCCCAGAGAGACCCACCAACAGGGTGTGGCCATCTGGCCACACCCTGGCCGCAGAAACGCAGCCGAAGCTGCGTTTCTGCGGCAAGGTTGGGGAGTTAGGGGGAGCGTTTGCTCCCCTGATCTCCCGGGATCCTGCTTACTGGGTTTTCTGCCTATAAAAAGCCATTCTTTGTGCTGAAAATGGACGACCATGCAGAGTTAGGATTTAGACTAGTTTTTGATTTCTTAGTTTAGGTTTTTGTTTTTCTTGTTCATGTAATTTTAGTTTTTACTTATGTAATTCAGAGGAGATCGACTTTCATCGAAGAACAAGAATGAAGCTTGAGCTAAAAGTGACAATGGTGTAAGGTTTATTTCTTTTCTTTGATCGTTATGAAATCGAATCGATGTTATTTCTTCGTATGTACTTCTTTTTAGTTTTCTTCTTCTTCTTCTTTTCTACTTGACTTTTCTTTTTGGTATAACTGTCTTCCAAGTGAGTCTAAAGCATCGAAAGAGCCTTGCTTTTGCGAGTGCCACCGATAGCTCATGACGATGGAATTGTGAGTCTCTCTGTATCATTTCATGCTTGAGTATCTTGATGATGTAATGTGGAAGAGACCAAAAATCGACTCTTATGGGCTATGCGCTGATTGCCTCCAATTCAAGGTAACATTGTCGCAAAGACTCAAGGTAAGTAATTGTTTTTATTTGTTTTCTTTTATTTCTGTAAATTAAATCACCTACACCATATCCTCAAAATCGCTTTCTTTCTCAACTCATTTGTACAGAATCGCTTTCATCGTTTTCTAATTTTTCTCCACTTTCTATTCTACCACTTTCTTCTTAACTTTAACTATTAACTCTTTTTCATTTTCTTAACTTTAACGAAAGAAGGATCTTCGTTTTTATCTTCATAACGATTTCAATAAAGAACGTAAACACTTCTATCGTAAAACCCTCCTTGTGGATCACGACCCGCATAGCCACTTGCTATAGCGGTAAGAATTGAGCACTTGCACATCTTCATTCTAAATCTGAAATTCTTTATTTTTATGTGCAGGTTGTACTTCAATCATGCTTGTAATAGAAGGTGACAATCTATGAAAAGCGCTCTCTTTACCTCTCTATGTTTTCTTCTCTCTAATCTCTTTTACATGTAGCTAACTTTTCTCTCATGGCAACTAACTACGAACCACCAACTTGCTAACTTCTTTTATGATAATCCACATGAATCTAATAGCCTCATTTTGGCCTTGCTCTTGCAAGACCCATTGATGGCTCCTGATGATGGATCTAATTCTAACTTCCTAACCACTAACAAGCTAACATTACTTTACTCCATGCTTACTTTTCTATAGTATTGATGGTTTAAGTGTAGCTTGAACTTGTTTGTTGAGTTAGGTTGTGAAGAGTTACATATGGGTCATGCTTTGTAAAGCTCTTGAACCAAGGACAAGTGATTTCCAAGGATACATGTGAGGTAACTATCACTAAGAGGTTAGCATGTTGGTGGAGTCATTAGTAGTTAGTGCCATGAGTTTTCTTTTTTTTTCACTTTGTTTTAAAAATACAACAAAAATCACAAACATATTCTTTTCTATGTTTCCACTTCTTTGTGTTTCACCGTACTTCTCTTTTCATTCTTTTCTTTCTTTTCTTTTCATTCTTTAAAACTTTGAAGAATCTTTAACAAACACGTGAATCAACCGATAAAGCTTCTATTGCCTTCCATCCTTGTGGATTCGACTCGTTTTAGCCTCTATGCTATAACGAAAGTATCGAGGAAGCCAAAGCACATACACTTTAAATCTTCATTTCAAAACTTATACTTTTGTGCGCGGTTTTTCCCACGATCAATGAGCGATGCTAAGTTTAACATCACATCTCTAGCATCTGGTTCATTGTTAAGTTTAACACTATACCTTTGATAATGACTTTATCTCGAATTTCTCTATCGAAGTCGAGATGACTCTTGCTAAGTTCAAAATTGCACCTCTAGTATTACCTTCACTATTAAGTTTAACATTATAACTATGACAGTAGTATCTTCGGTTTTTCCAAATGAAACTGAAATTCCTGTCAAGCTAAGTTAACTTACACCTCTAGCTCACATCCCTGTTAAGTTTAATATCACACCTCTGACAAGATTTAATCCAATCCGTTAATTTAATATCACACCTCTGATAGTAAAGAAATACTCAGATCCCCGACAGCTCTACTCTTACTTGTCATTCTCGTTAATAGAATAGTAGGTCCACTTAAAATTACTATTAGGTTGATATCACACCTTTAACAGTATTCTCTCTACTCTCAACTGAGTCTTAATTATGTTAGTACTAAACCTCTAATGATAGACTCAATCACAATCTCCTCGGAGTAAAAACTTCACTTGTCATTCTCATCTATAGAATAGCAAGTCCATAAAACCTGTTCTACTTCTATCAAGTTTAATATCACACCTCTGACAGTAACTTTTAATTTAAAAAAATTTCTTAAATGAAAATTTTCAACTTTGACTTGCTAAGTTAGAATGTCACACTTCTAGCAAATCAAAGATTAAGTCTTGTGTCTTAGTAATACAAAAAGATTAATTACTTTCGCTTGTTTGATTTTCAATACAAAAAGGAAGTCAAGGAAAATAAGAAGGAAAAAAAATGTCACTTTTATTGATATTCAAAAAAAATATATGAAAGTGATACAAGACATCTCTTATCCAATAAAATTGAGTGTTACAATAAAGGAATACAAAAATTCCCTCTTGCTCAGTGAAAGGTTACACACACTCTTTGAAACATTGAAGATACACAAAATTCGTCCTCTTGACTATGGCCGGGAATAGCAGATCAAATTTCTCTCCTCTTGAGTACAATGGTATTTCTCGAGGTCAAAATGCAATGGCACATTTTGATTCCGCTAACCAACTAGTGCGAAGGTCATCACGAGGCCGTAGTCCTTCACTTAATGGGAAGCTTCACTACCAGAAAGTCATCTAATGAGCAT
Source organism: Agave tequilana (assembly GCA_038442645.1). Classification (NCBI taxonomy): domain Eukaryota; kingdom Viridiplantae; phylum Streptophyta; class Magnoliopsida; order Asparagales; family Asparagaceae; genus Agave; species Agave tequilana. The sequence goes on along the minus strand of JAVJIF010010877.1, from coordinate 39,676 downwards.
AGATTTTTCATTACTATCACTTCTTTGATAAGATTGGTGAAGGGAGGATCCAAGACCTTACTGGTGACATCCCCTTTCCCGTGACCTTCAAATATGCCTTGCTCATTGTGATCAGAAAGGATCCGAGACCTTACTGGTATATCACGTCCAATAATATCTTAATGTGCATCGAAAACCGTATAGATCTTCCTCGCCCTTGGACAGAGGGTTCAAAGAGTATCGTACTGCAAAAAGGACAACACAATAGTCAGCAACATGAAAATTGTCTAAGTGTTGAAGCTCAAACGTAAGGTTCACCTCAGAACCACGTCAATTGACTGAGACACGGAGCTTAGTGAAACCCACATCTAAACTCAAAGACGCAAGGCTCACATGAACTCCGCGTTTGAAACTCTACAACTTAAAATTTTTTCTAAGTATTGAAATCGACGCGAGACTCAATAAAACCCGCGTTAAACCTCAGAGACGCGAGGTTCACATGCAGTCCGCATTTCAACTCCCCCACTTGGAAAAATTCTCTAAGTGTTGGGATTAAATGCAAGGATCAATGAAGCCCGCGTTGAATAAAAAGATACAGACCCAAGCCGATGAAGCGAAGACATGGAGGACATCAAACCTATGTCTTGTCTACCAGTATAAGAGTCACATCTGAAAATCAAACATGGGCGTGAGCCTTGTGTTGGCGGTTTAACTCAAGAGAAGCTTAAGAGTTAAGATAGCTCTTCGAGTTTTTAATGGCGAAAATCGATTTGGGTGGTTTTATTACCTGAAATGGAGGCCTCTTGCGTAGAGAAACCTCCCATTTGAACTTCTTGAGTGACTGCGCTAGAGGAGGAAGCCAAAGGCTTGGTCTTTGGGGCCATCTTGATGGTGAATTCTTTAGAGAAAATTAGGGAAAAAAAAAGAAAAAGCTCTGAGCTTTTCTTGAAGTTCTTAAAACTCTGGACGTAAAGTTCAATGGAGAAGAAAAGAGTCTAATGATGACTCTTAAAAGACTGCTGTCTTTTTATAGATACAATAATCGGTCAAGATACACAACCCATATCTCAAGACCAATCGTCACTAGACACGTGGCAACACGCCTAAAACGCGGACCTCGCATTTTAAGAGAACAACATCTCTTCAAGCTCCGCTAGTCATGTGGCAATGCACATAGAATGCGAGTCTCTCGTTTAATAGAGCTGTGTCTCTTCAGCAAAGATAAATCCACGTCTCCACCTCGAAGCCGGCGTCACTTCAACAAAGTGAGAGCTGCATCTCCATTTCAATGGTCGTGTCTCTCTAATGAATAAGAGTCGCGTTACTTCAGATGAGGTCCGCGTCTCCAAGGCAACATGATCTTTGTGTCTAAAAGACCTGTGTTTAGTCTTTACTTCTGCAATCGATTCAACAGTACACTGGCGAAAGCAGATGACTATTCCCCCTTCAACAGTATACCAGCAACTAGCTCAGAGCACCGAGGAGGTCTAGACTGCGTATCTAGATACTCACGATGATCATCTCTGGTGGCTTCAAAGAGTTTAACAATACATTCACGAAGACCAAAATCCAGACAAGATCGAAGCCAAGGTATCTTAGAAGATTGTCAGTTCAGTCTAGATTGCTGCTAAAAGAAAAGTCCAGAGTGTTTCGAAACCCATCCCAGCTAATCGTGGAGTTTCAAAAACTCTAGAGGGGGTTCTGTAAACTGTCTAAAAATCACTAAAGACAAGTTGTTAAATGCAAAGCTCATACTTCATATGCAAGGTTGATAAAAATTATTGACGCAATGTCAAGACGTGAGGATCGAAACCCGCGTCCTAATATCACCGTAATGTCAAGACACGAGACTCGAAACCCGCATCCCAGCATCACTGTAAAGCCAAGACGCAAGGCTTGAAACCCAAGTCTTAACATCACTGCAAAGCCAAGACACGGGGCTCGACGCCCACGTCTCAGCAGAGCTCGACGCCCGTGTCTCAACACCACAGTAATGCCAAAATGCGGGGCTCAAAGCCCGCATTTAGCAAAGCTCAGGGCCTGCATCCTACAGCATCTCAATGGCTAAACGCGGAGCTTAAGCCCGCATTTCAACTGCAAGTGAGCTCTGCGTCTCAGTTGTAACAACCCTCATTACTGGGTCAGTTACTGCTCACATAATGAGAGGATTTAACCCCCAATAGTTTTACCCTAAAGCCCTTATAGATAGCTCAGTTTGCTATTGAAGAGGGGTCAGAATTTTCAGTGGAGGAATACTGATAAAGAGTTAAACTCTTCTATCAACTTGTTGAGTTCAAGTTTTTGCCTAAGTCTCTTTGAGATTTCATTGGATGGGAGTTGTGCTACTCTATCTATGATCCAAGAAGAAGACTTCCATAAGAGCTTGACATTCACCCGGTCAACAGAAAATAAGAATCACTTTTCACTGCTATGCAAAGAACTCAGCCTTAAATAAAGATAAGGTCTGAGCTTGAGTGTCTTCTCTCTCTTGTAGTTGGGATTTGAGTGGTTGTAACTTTTCATTAATTCAAGAAAAATTTGCAGTACACTTTTAACATTCCTCCCCATACAAGAGGCTTTTCCAATTCTAGATCACATTGAGCAGATGAAGTAAAGTATCCCAACCCTCTGCGGGTCTGATTGTAGTAGTTGGCAGGCTTTTCTTTCTGTACAACAGGTTGTAAAGGGATGCATCATCCCTTTTCAAAGTTCAAGCCTTCACCACGATATAAGTTGTATCCCATTTCTTTCATCATACGGGGCGCTGATCGTATATAGTGAAAGAATTGTGGGGGCTCCAAATCTTCATCTAAATTGTTGGATGTAGCAATCCAATGTCAGACTGTGCCAAATATAATGGGCGACGATCCTTCTTGGAAGATGGTACTACAGATACGGACCCATCGTTTTCTTCTATATGTATGCATATCATTGGCATATGCAGAGGCATGTGTAGAGGGCTCATGTCAATGAGACTATTTGCATTATCACAATATGAGGACTAATCGAAATTGACATTTCATTAAGGACCCATTTGTCGCCATTGTCGGCACAGTTATTACAATCATGATTATTCATGTATGCTACAATCGGTTCCTCGTCAAAAGAAACCTCCAGATCTTCTCTTGATTTGAGTCCGCTTCGTTGCCACTATCAGTGTCATCAGGAAATGATTTTTCTGCCATTTTACCATTCTCTTTATAAAGTAGAGAATCGGTGAAGTAGTTTCCCACCCCTTCGAACGGTTGTATCTCAACAAACACCATCCTGACCATTGCCTTGTCATCTACATATTTGAAGCATTGGTTGAGTGTAGAAGGCACAATCCAGTGGCATGGATCCAAGATTGCCTGAGCAAAAGATTATAGGATGTGTCCGCGTCAATGACATAGCACGTCACTTTTGATTTCAGGTCTCTAATTTGACACCGAAGATGAATCTTGTCCAAAAGATGACTACTTCCAGTGTTGAATCCATATATGGTGGTAGTCATTGTTGACAACCTACTTAGCGGGATGCTGAGAAAATAAAGTAATCTCTTGGGGATAATGCTCAAAGCAGACCTAGGATCAATTTTTATTCTCTCAATGAGTGTGGACCCAATTTACCCTGTATAATACAAGGGCATGTCGTGTCAGTTATCCTTGAGGAGCATATCTTCAGGGGCAAAAGTACTGCATGGTACCTGCTATTATACCAGATGACATCGGGGGCATGGGGCTCCATTTTCTTTTGTAGGGATGGGTATTTGCGTTAGAAATGATTCTGAATCTGCAAGAGCATTTCTAAGTACCTCTATGGTCTCCTTTAAGAGATAGAGTAGCTCGTGCAGAGTAATACAAGCTGAGATATTAGCCAATTGCGCCAATATGTTAAAGCAGAGGGGAGTATTCAGTCCTCTTGAAGGATTCTTCTTCAATGACTCATCGAAACAAATCTCCTTCTGCTTCTCTTTGTTCTTCAGCACTGGGGCCTGGACAAGTGCTGACGTTGTTGGTTGGGGTGCTCTATCAGGTGTCTGGTCATACTACTGCAAGCACTGTTTACGAGAATGTGTGCCCACCGGTTGCGATGTGGAAGGCTGTACTGCTAAGGCAGGCTTCTCTCCTTTTGAGTCACTAAGAGAGGCTATAGTCACAGAGTCATCATCTGCTATGAGAGAGATGACATTGCATGTCTTGCCTTTAAGCTTGGGCCTGTTGACCTCCCATTGCTCATTTTTGATAATATCTAGGTGGATCCACATGATTTCTCTAGATTCTGTTGTGATTGGGATGAGGCCTTTAGCTTCCTGTTGTTCAGCCATGGGGTTGATGGCATCCAATCTTGCCTTAAGGATTGGAACTAATCCATCTTGGATAGTTATCTTCGGGAATATCCTGAAATTAAGAGTCACCATGTAGGCGGTGACTTTCTTTTATTCTGACTTGAGAGACAGAACTTCAGCATCTATTAGGGCTTAGATCTTGTTCATAAGGACGTAGCACCTGCTAGTAGGGTGATGCACCATCCTATGAAAGAGACAGTAATTTGGATCATTCGTATACCCTACTTCATTAGGTCCCTGAGCTTCAGGTAACTTGAGCTTGTTATCCTTGTGTAAAAAATAAAATCAACACCACCTGTTCGTCTTTGAAGGAATTCACCTTTGCAGAGAATTTGAATTCCTGATTTCCATTGGTATTACCCTTTTGTCTCGGCTGAACTATCCCTGATAGCTTAACAACATGAATTTTTTCCCTTTTGACTGAGAAGATTGGGCTGCATCATGCCTCTTGGTATTGATCCCCCACTTGTTCTTAGGGATTGAGGGCTCAAACTTCTTAGCTGACTTCTCGGCTATCTCGGCTTGCTTAACAAGCTTCTTCCATGTATAGGTTTTGACACCTCATATACGAACTTTTATTCTATCAAGAAAATTATGCCGACATGTTTGGAGTAATGTGGATAACAGCTATAAGTATACTCAGAGGGAGGGTGAATAGGTGTACAGCTAATCTAAAGAAAAAATGTGAAAATTAAAATCTTAAAATTGCAACACACTTAATGCAACCAATGAGTGTAGCCGAATTCCCGGTGAAGGGCTCTAGACTAACTCATCTTGATTCCTCTGAATAAGAGTTGAAGTGCTATATGAAGCTCTCGTGGTTAGAAATAAGTGAGGCACACAAACAATCACAACCAAGCATATAAGTATGATATGACAATATGAATGATGCAAGGCACAAAGTAATTGAGAGAGAGTTTAGAGTCAATGGACCAAACGCAAACACCGAGATTTATTTCAAGGTTCGAGCACCCAGCTCCACATCCCTGCCTTCACACAGAAGGATTTTCACTAACTTGTCCACACAGGACTCCCACATAGGAAACCTCCACTGAGGATTTGGGGCAATACAACCGGGAGTACTCAACTCCTCTCTCAATTACAAACACAACCTCTACACTTAGAGGCTAGGCACAAAGCCACCAATATCAACCTTACAAATGAGGGATAGACATAAAGCCAAACAACCAATCAACCTCTCACTAGAGGGATAGGGTACAAAGTCACCACTCCAAAAATCAACCTCTACACAAGAGGGATAACACAAAGCAGGAGGGTTTACAACTTAGTAATCAAAAGACCACAAACCAATTCTTTTCCCACAAAAACAATGATCCTATAGAAAGGATAGAATGATAAGCTCAAGTGTGAGAAAACCAAAGGAATGGAAAATAAATACCCAAAGAACATCCTTTGGAAAAAAACTAGAAATAAGGGTGAAGAAGATGAACCAAAAATACTTTTCCTAAAATCGATTTTCTTTGATTTTCCAAACCCTAGAAAAACACCAAATCAAATGTAAACTTTAGAGCCCAAAACTTCTTTATAATTGCTACAAAAATACTAGTAGGATCAGAAAATAAGCTCTCTAAAAACTTGTTCAAAACATTCAAGAGAAAACCCATTTATATAGCCATTTGAAAAACTATCCGTTGGCAGCCAATTATGGTCAGAATTGACCATCCGGTCGACCGGACGGTCACCAGCTAACGGTTGAAATTTGACCGTTACCAACCTCCGGTTGACTGCCCGGTCGACTTTGTAAGATCACCTAGAGGGGGGGTGAATAGGTGATGGCTAATCTAATGGTCACTTGTGAACAAATAATGCGGAATTAAAACTAAGTTGACCAAATTAAAGTTTCTTTTAATTAAACACTTATGTATAACTCAAGAGTGTTGCCGAATTCCCCTTGCGAGGCTCTGGACAAGCTCCTCTAGATTCCCCTTGAATGGGTTGAGGTGCCACGTTGGCTCTCTTGGTTGAATACTAGTGTTAACAACAATCCCACGCATTATATATCAATTAAGCACAAGGGAATATATCATGCATATATAAGATGAACACAATGAAAGTAAATGCAAGATATAAAATAGAGACAAAGAGAGAGAGAGGGAAGAGTAAGCAATCGCAAACACAAAGGGTTTGTTTCGAGGTTCGAGCACACTTGCTCTACATCCCCGCCTTCGACACACGAAGGGTTTCCACTATGCAAGATCCCACCGGATCTCTCCTCGGTGCCGTACACCTACAAACCCTCGGACTCCCAAGTCCCGTACACACGCAAGTCCACCGACTCGCCGAGGCCGTACCTCTACCACCAAGAGTTCACAACCGAACTCCAACCACAACGAGCACACTTGCCCGTTTCCTCAAATACAAAGAAAAGATCTCTTTGATGATCACAACTCTTGATCACCTAAAGAGTACTCTCACTACAACACACCTATAAGAATATCTAGCAATGGAAAGCTCAAGTGTGTGGTGAGAAAATGAAGGAAAGAAAGCTTTGTTGGAAAACACAAGAAATCACTTAAACACTCTCTTGATAAAAACTCTTCCTTTTGATTGGAAGTATTTGCACTAAAATCTTGTAGAGAAACTCCTCTAAAAGTGTCTAAAAAACAGCTCAAGAAGTCTCCTAAATGTTCTATCTAAACAGATGACAAAAACCCTTTATATAGGCTGCCCAGAAAAAGAGCCGTTGGGGTTCTGTCAGAGCTGGCGGTCGACCTCCGGTCGACCGGCCAACGGTCATTTTTCTGACCGTTGCAGCCACCGGTCGACTGGTGAGTCGACCGCTCTTCTGGAATGAACTGTCGGTCGACCGGTCCGGTCGACTGGCAATTTCCAGAGAGCAACAGGTTTGGGTCGGTCGAGTATCGGTCGAGTCCCGGTCGACTGATACGCACATGCACAAAACTGTGCATGTCGGTCGAGTGCCGGTCGACTGCCGGTCGACCGGTCACTGAGAAATTCTGAAAAATCAGAACTTCCAGGACCTGGAAAATTTGGATTTGGTTTTGGGTCTTGGATAAGATGTTTTGGTCTTGAAAAATCATAGAGTATGAGCATGTGTCATACTACTATCAAGGTAAAAAAAATTCTTTTGATAAAAACCTAATTTTCCATGAAATGTTTTTCCAAACCTTTATCAAATACAAAAACAAGATATTTGAGTCCATTTAAAAACATAGTGTGTATGGATATGATCCACTCCACAATCAATATGAAATATCTATGTTTTTGAAATCTAGTATACAACTTGGTTTTGGTTAAAGAATATACATGATAGAAATACCAAAACCAACAAATATTTTGTCTTAAAGAAAAATCTTTTTCTAAAATAAAAGTTCTTTTCTAAAAACAAAATCTTTTATGAAATCAATTAAATCAAGAGTTCTAATCAAGAGTGTGTGTGTGTGATATAACTTGAGCAATCCACCAACTATCTATCCTTTACATTTTACTAAAACAAAAATACAAATTCTATACCTAGACACAAGTCTTCAACTTCTTGAAGTCTTCCCTTGAAGGCTTCTCATCTTCTTGGCTTGGTCCAAGCTTGATCCAAAAGCTCCTTGGATCACCACATGCAAGCTCCAAATCTTGTTCTTTTATCCTTTGTTGAGCTATGCACCTACTAAGATCTTGATCATGAATCTGTCACTAATTAAACACAAGATCATTAGTAACTATAACTACATGAGTTGATCATCATCAAAACTAGGGTGAAGGGCCTTTGGGCCAACAATCTCCCCCTTTTTGATGATGACAAAACTCATGGAGTTATATATGCATGGATTAAAGTAAAGCTTCAAAGAAGCTCCCCCTTAACTCATGCATAATAAATAAGCAATAGATATTCAATGAAGTACATAAAAATGTATGCAAATGAATGCACAAAAATGCACAAATCTTTTTCTCAAACTTTTATATTCTTTTATTTATTTGGTATGCATGAGTAAAAACACAAGTCAAAATCTTTCTCCCCTTAAGTAAGGAAATCATGAAATCATGCATATAAAATCACAAATTCTTCTCCCCCTTTTTGTCAATCATCAACAAAGGGTTCAAAGAAAATACATCAAACAAATTTTTCTCCCCCTTTTTGTCAAAAACAAAGAAATCAAGGAGGGTAAAAATACAAATCAATCAATAAAATTTATATGCGATATAAATTCATGAAGAGGAAGACGTTAAGTTAGCTTCCCGACACATATACATTACATGAAAGAGGGATGACAAGCCCTAATTCACATAACGTATAATATGTCATGCATAAGAGGAGATGTGAAGCTCCCCCTACACACGTATATCATATAAAGAAGAGTTGTCAAGCTCCTCAATTTATAATATACTCAACATGAATCTACATATGGAAGAGATGTTAAGCTCTCCTTGCATATAGACAATACAAATCAAAAATTTTGAATTTTTTCTTTATCAAAACAAAATTTTAACTTTTTCTTAGTAACAACAAATTTTGAGATATCAATTGTAAAATAATCAAATTTTGAATTTTTGATACCAATTTCAAAACACAATGCATAAGCTTATTATGAAATACCAATTTGAAGTCTAATTAAGCTTAGCATTAACAATCTATGTGCTTTAAAAATGTAAGTCCATTTAGATACAAGCACACAACAAATCATATATATGTATGGAGAACTAATATCAATTGAAGGTGATACATACATATATGGGAAAGCAAAAATATGAGTATATACATAAGAGGTCAAATTGATACCAATTGAAAATATCCAATGATACCAATTGAAAATTAAGCTTAAGTGTATATATCATATAATCGACCACATGAAGAATTCGAACTAGTTAAATGAAGGTGTTTAACAACTAGTACGGAATCCTTCAATCAAGGAATAAATCAAAGGTTTTTCATGAAATATCAATGAAACACAAGGCACTAAAAAGCACTCTATCCATAAGGTCCATATCAAAAAGAAGTGAGTGTGATAGTGTTATGTGAAACATGGTATCATGAAAATTAGCAATAAAACTCAATATTCCTTAAAATCATAAATTTTGAAAATACGAAAATCATCACAAATTTTAATATATGAAAATCATCAAAATTATATTTCATAGCATATGTATGTTTTGACAAGACATTAAGTATACATACATATCCCCAAAATACAATTGAGTCCTTATAAATAGATTTGCATGAAAAGCAAATGACTCAAGAGGTATCCATGTATATCTTAATGTTTTGGCAAAATAACCATATACATGAAATGAAATCACATGATCATAACATAAATCCAAATGGGAATACAAGTTTAAGAATGTAATGATCATCAACATAAGGCTATACTAGTACATCTAATAGGCACAAATAAGCATTCAACCCAATCATATATAGATTTATTTGTGGTCCATAAGGTGTACAAGTATAAATCCAAGTGTTGACAAATACTAACATCTAAACTAATATTCAATACAATGAAGCATCAAATTTTGAAATCACAAAAGAATTTATCCATAAAAATAGAATCATGTGCAATACTTGAAGAATAGATAACTAGTTTAAATAATTTTTGACAAACTAGTTAAAGATCCTTCATAAATATGAAATCATATGTTTTTCATGAATAATACTAAATACATAAAAGTTCAAGCACTCATAGTCCATAAAGCTCCAAATTATATGTTTTCTTAAAGATGAGTGTTCAAAGGTTATGTAAATAGTATCCATATGAAAATAGTCATAGAAGCCCAAATCAAATCATGACTAAAATTTTTATCAACCAACACATAAAAATCATTTTTATCAAAACAAATCATCTTAAAAATAATCTACATGGTATATGTATGAATTATACAAATCTAACAATATGCATACATATCCCAAAAATAAAAGAGTCTATTAAATGTTTGCATGAAGGCAAGAGACTCACGGGTATACATGTATATTTATTAGATTTGAATTAAACATGCATATACATGAAGTAAATCACAAAAATTGGCACAACATGTATATATGAGAATTATCAAAACTAGATTATACATATGCATAAAGTGGATACAAGTGAGCATGAAGTACAATTATTTAAGAGTCAATTGTAATTCACTATGTGTACATGTATAGATACAAGTTTTGAAATATTCTACATCTAAGCATGTAAATACCACATAAAGCACAAATCAAACAAAATCATGAACATGCTATGAATGTATGAAATAAGTAAAAGCATGTATATAAAAATAGGAGTTAAGAAATTGTTACCAACTTCAAAGCTCCAAGCATGGTGATCTTTTCCACCATAATTCCCTTGATAGCAATGCATCTACAAGAGTGTCCATCATATCCATTGCATTCGCTACCAAGGCACCAATCCTCTCACGTTTTGTGAGAGCCCTCACCTACATCAAAATCAAAAGGTGGGGGTTTTGGTACCCATGTTTTCTTGGGTCCTTTGGGGTTAGCATTGTTGTAAGGAACCCAAAATTTATTATACTTAGCAAAATATAGATTTGGTTTCTTATCAAAACAATATTTTGCTAGATGGCCTTTGCGGCCACAATATGTACAAATGTACACCTTAGCATGATGCTTATGAGTGTGATTGTGATCGTGTTGTGCACCATAAGCATGATGTGTATGTGCATGAGCATGAGGAACTTGTTTCTTTTGAAACAAGGATTCCAACTTAGAATGGTTAAATGCACACGAGTTCAAAGTTGAACTCAAATTATTCATCTTATTTTTCATATTCTTAATCTCATTAGATGTGGCATGAAAAGCATGATGAGATGAAGAATCATTTTTCTTTTTCTTCTTAGCAACAAAATCTTTTCTTTTTCAACAAATTTTCTTTTAAAGATTTATTTTCTTCCAAAATACTTTCTTTTTGTTTTTCAACCATAGCAATATTATCCTTCAAAATAGTGTTCCCTTCACAAAGATCATTCAATTTTGAAAATAAGGAAACATTCTCATTTTTCAAATCTTTATTTTCTTTTTCTAAGCATGCAAGTTTATTTCTAAAAGAATCATTTTCTACATGCATGCAATCAATGTTCTTTTTCAAATCTTTATTATTCTTTTCTAAGCATGCAATGTTATCTCTACATGAATCATGTTCATTATGCATGCAAGCAATGTCCTTTTTCAAAATTTTATTTTCTTTCTTAATTATGTCATATCTTTCAAGCAATAATTGGCATAAAGAATTTAGCTCATCATATGACATACTAGCATCCTCATCATCGGATTCGGTATTTACCTCAAGGGGGTCATCCCCTTGGACCATGTAGCACTTGTTGGAGGTGTTGCTTCCAACATCCGAATCACTCCCCGCATAGTATTGTTCATTTTCGCCAAGGGAGATGAGGGTGTTCCAAACTACAAAAGCCGATTCAATGTTAGAAACCCTAGATAAATAATCATCATTTAGGGTACATTTAAGAGCATGAAGGGCTTTTGCATTAGCCTCAATGTTCTTACCATTTAAGCAATATTCTTTATTATTTGTGGCAAGATATACACTAAGGCCAAGTCCTTTGAGGAACAAAGACATCTTAACCTTCCAAATTTGGATGTTAAGAATGTCAAAGGTGGGTGGTGACATAAAGTCCATGGTGAGGTGTGTGTGTACAATAAATATTGTGATTAGCCCAAATGTAGGATCTTTAACTCTTAGGTTGTTAGACCCTTATCAAGAGCACTAGCTCTGATACCAATTGTAAGATCACCTAGAGGGGGGGTGAATAGGTGATGGCTAATCTAATGGTCACTTGTGAACAAATAATGCGGAATTAAAACTAAGTTGACCAAATTAAAGTTTCTTTTAATTAAACACTTATGTATAACTCAAGAGTGTTGCCGAATTCCCCTTGCGAGGCTCTGGACAAGCTCCTCTAGATTCCCCTTGAATGGGTTGAGGTGCCACGTTGGCTCTCTTGGTTGAATACTAGTGTTAACAACAATCCCACGCAATTATATATCAATTAAGCACAAGGGAATATATCATGCATATATAAGATGAACACAATGAAAGTAAATGCAAGATATAAAATAGAGACAAAGAGAGAGAGAGGGAAGAGTAAGCAATCGCAAACACAAAGGGTTTGTTTCGAGGTTCGAGCACACTTGCTCTACATCCCCGCCTTCGACACACGAAGGGTTTCCACTATGCAAGATCCCACCGGATCTCTCCTCGGTGCCGTACACCTACAAACCCTCGGACTCCCAAGTCCCGTACACACGCAAGTCCACCGACTCGCCGAGGCCGTACCTCTACCACCAAGAGTTCACAACCGAACTCCAACCACAACGAGCACACTTGCCCGTTTCCTCAAATACAAAGAAAAGATCTCTTTGATGATCACAACTCTTGATCACCTAAAGAGTACTCTCACTACAACACACCTATAAGAATATCTAGCAATGGAAAGCTCAAGTGTGTGGTGAGAAAATGAAGGAAAGAAAGCTTTGTTGGAAAACACAAGAAATCACTTAAACACTCTCTTGATAAAAACTCTTCCTTTTGATTGGAAGTATTTGCACTAAAATCTTGTAGAGAAACTCCTCTAAAAGTGTCTAAAAAACAGCTCAAGAAGTCTCCTAAATATTCTATCTAAAACAGATGACAAAAACCCTTTATATAGGCTGCCCAGAAAAAGAGCCGTTGGGGTTCTGTCAGAGCTGGCGGTCGACCTCCGGTCGACCGGCCAACGGTCATTTTTCTGACCGTTGCAGCCACCGGTCGACTGGTGAGTCGACCGCTCTTCTGGAATGAACTGTCGGTCGACCGGTCCGGTCGACTGGCAATTTCCAGAGAGCAACAGGTTTGGGTCGGTCGAGTATCGGTCGAGTCCCGGTCGACTGATACGCACATGCACAAAACTGTGCATGTCGGTCGAGTGCCGGTCGACTGCCGTCGACCGGTCACTGAGAAATTCTGAAAAATCAGAACTTCCAGGACCTGAAAAATTTGGATTTGGTTTTGGGTCTTGGATAAGATGTTTTGGTCTTGAAAAATCATAGAGTATGAGCATGTGTCATACTACTATCAAGGTAAAAAAAATTCTTTTGATAAAAACCTAATTTTCCATGAAATGTTTTTCCAAACCTTTATCAAATACAAAAACAAGATATTTGAGTCCATTTAAAAACATAGTGTGTATGGATATGATCCACTCCACAATCAATATGAAATATCTATGTTTTTGAAATCTAGTATACAACTTGGTTTTGGTTAAAGAATATACATGATAGAAATACCAAAAACCAACAAATATTTTGTCTTAAAGAAAAATCTTTTTCTAAAATAAAAGTTCTTTTCTAAAAACAAAATCTTTTATGAAATCAATTAAATCAAGAGTTCTAATCAAGAGTGTGTGTGTGTGATATAACTTGAGCAATCCACCAACTATCTATCCTTTACATTTTTACTAAAACAAAAATACAAATTCTATACCTAGACACAAGTCTTCAACTTCTTGAAGTCTTCCCTTGAAGGCTTCTCATCTTCTTGGCTTGGTCCAAGCTTGATCCAAAAGCTCCTTGGATCACCACATGCAAGCTCCAAATCTTGTTCTTTTATCCTTTGTTGAGCTATGCACCTACTAAGATCTTGATCATGAATCTGTCACTAATTAAACACAAGATCATTAGTAACTATAACTACATGAGTTGATCATCATCAAAACTAGGGTGAAGGGCCTTTGGGCCAACAGACTTTCCTTACCCGAGAGTAAGGAGACTTCAGTCGGTCGACCGCTCGGTCGACCGACCAACTTATATGGCCTTATGCACGTCTTGTGCACATCCGGTCGACCTTTCCGGTCGACCGGTCGGTCGACTGCCAGAGCCTGGCAGACTGAAAAACAGGATTTAAAAACTGGGTTTTTATTATCCTATTAAATCCCATAAAAACTCTAAAAATCTACAAAAATAGTTTTAGTATAATACTTTGATATATAAACATGTTTGAGTAAAATCAAACCATGTTACAAACAATTTGAACAATTTTGTAAGTTAGAAATTTTGCCGAAAACCAAAATTCGTATTTTTCAAAACTAGGATTTTTGAAATGGAAAATCGTTTTGTCCAAAACTCATCCAAATATAAAAACATGATATTGAAACAATATTGAGGCATATAGTATATGGATATAATCCAATATACATATAAAAATATATATCAATATTTTTGACAATAAATTCAAAAATAAGTTTTGTTAAAATACCAAAACTCCAAGCTCATGAAATAGACTATCAAACTAAATTTGTTTAAATAGTTGAAGCATACATGTATAGAACAAATCTAATATACATTAAATCATGTAAACTTGTTGATTCTATCTATTCATGAAAATCAAGATCTGCTAAACCAAAAACCGAAAACCAAAACCAAAACATGAAACGTGTGTGTGTTGTGAACTTGAGCATATCACACTATCTAATCTTTAACAAATGGATCTAAAATAATGAACTAAACAATGTACTGAAGTCTTCTTGTAGAGCGCTGTCTCCAAGTCGACTCGATCCAAACGTGATCCACTGAGCTTGACTCCAACAAGTGCTAGATATGAACTTTGATGCTCGGGCTCTGGAATAACCATGTGAAAGCTTCAAATACCTTTGTTGAAGCTAATCATCTACTAATATCTTGGTTAAGTATCTAAAACTAAACATCAATAATCTTCCCCTTTTTGATGATGACAAAACTCATGGAGTTATATATGCATAGATTAAAGTTAAGCTTCAAAGAAGCGCCCCCTTAACTCATGCATAGCAATAAACAATAAATATATGCAATGAATACTAAACATGAATATGCATCAACATGCATAAAACAATGAAATGAACATGCTCTTGATACCAAACTTTTAAAATAAATTCCTTTTCCTTTTTAAAATAAACATGTTCTTAATAATTGCTCTTGATACCAATAAAAATTTCAATTTGAAAACTTTATCAATAAAAGCAATAAAAGCTCTTGATACCAATCAATAAAAAACTCTTGAAAGCTTTTGATACCAATCAATAAAAAATTCTTGATATCAATTGAAAGCTAATCAATACAAGCTCTTGATACCGACAATAAAAATTTTTAACAAAAGTTTCTTGATATCAATAAAACAAAACAACAAAGCATGAAACAATAAAAGCTCTTGATACCAAATTGAAACTTAAATAAACCAATAAACATGCATATAAACTCACAAATACTTCTCTCCTTTTTTGTCAATCATCAACAAAGGGGTCAAAGAAAACAATAAAATAATGTTCTCCCCTTTTTTGTCTTAAACAAAAAAAATCTCAATTAGGGGTGAAATCAAATCAAAACATTATGATACCAATTGAAAAAATATATCAATTTTGTGCATCATGATATCAATAAAAAATAAATAAAACATACCAATTGAAAGTACATAAAATAAATGTTTTTAATTTAAATAAAACATGCCTATATTTTACCAATTGTAAGTAATTAAAACATGTTGAAGAAATTAATCAAAAATTTTAATATCAATAGAATGATGTAAACATATATGAAATCTTGATATCAATAGTAAAGATTAGTACCAATAGAAAGTAATTTCTCATTAGGAGCATATGATACCAAAAATAATCAATATCATTTTTCAATCATTTTTCAACATAAAGTATGGGTGTAAAATACGAAAGGTAAACAAAACCAATTAAAAAGTGAAATACGAATTTTCTCCCCCTCTATGAAATACCAAATAAAATGATGCATAAGCTTGTATAAGATACCAATTGAAAATTAATCAATTGAAATATAATAGTCATTTATGAAATCAAGCTTAGCATAACCAAAAATTTGTGCTTAAAGATATAGAGATATAGTAAGCACAAATAAAACATATATATATGTATGGAAAATTGAATACCAATCGAAATTGATACTATTTGAAGTGTAAGCATATATATATAGAAATATATATGAGTATACAAAAAGAATGTCAATAGTGATACCAATTGAAAAGATCTAATGATACCAATTAAAAAAATAATAAGATTAAGTGTATAACTTATATTTCCTACCACCCATTTCATGCAGATGTTTAAAATGATTTTCAATAATAAGCATACAAGGCATGGTCGTCCAACCAATCGCCCTTTAAATGGGTAGAGGTTTTCAAAAATAAGTTTGAAAGTATAATATGTTTGAAAAACTCTACCATAATGAAGAAGACGAACTAGTTATAAGAAAAATTTATAAACTAGTACGAAATCCTTCAAGTAAGAAATAAAACAAAAATATATTTCATGAAACATGAAAATCACTCAACAGTTGACACTCAAAAGATATAAAGCTCAAATATGACTCATGAACATAAAGTCATGAGAAACATCAAATAATGTGAGTGTACAAGTTTTGTGTGAAAGACATAGTCATGAAAATAGGCAATTAAGCTTATTTGGAAATTCCTTTTTAAAACATGAAAATCATCAAAGTCAAATAGGCTTCAAGATATATGTATGTTTTGTCTATACTAGAAGTATACATACATATCTCTAAACACAATTGAGTCCATAATAAAGATTTGCATGAAAGACAAAAAGACTCAAAGAGGTATACATGTATATCTTAAGTTTTGACAAAATAGGCATATACATGTAGTTAAACAGCCACATGAAAACATATACAAAATGGAAATACAAGTCAAAATGTATGAATCATCAAAACTAGACTATACTAGTACATCTAATAAGTACAAATGAGCGTTTAAGTACAAACATATAATAATCTATTTGTGGCTCACTAGTTGTATAAGTATATATCTAAGTTTTAATGAAAACTAACATCTAAACATGTAATCAAAACATGAAGCATAGAAATCAAAACAAACTCATATGATCATTATGTAAATGAACATGCATTAGATCTATGATAAACACAATAGTTAAACAAATGTGAGAACACAAAGATATAAGTCCATATTAAACATGGGTGTCTCAAATACTAATCATGTATATCACTAATCTAAATATCATGACATTTAACATGCTAATCATGAAACATCAAAACATGCTAAAGATGAATAATATGAAAATATGTAAACATAATGAGGAGTAAGAGATCGTTACCAAAACCATGAGGGCAACTCTCCAAGTCTCCAAACCAAGGTTGTCCTCCCACCAAACACCCCTTGAAAGTGATGCATCCAAATTGTCCTCTTTAAGCTCGGAACACATCCACCTCAAGGCACCATCGCTCTCACGTTATGCGAAAGCCCACATCTATATCAAATAACATAGGGGTGGTCTTTGATACCCATACTCTTTTGGGTCCATGGGGGTTAGCTCCTTTTCTACCTCAAACAAATTTATTTGCTAAATTTGAATCATGTATATGATCATAACAAAACTTAGTAAGGTGGCCCTTACATCTACAATGTGTACAAGTGTACACATGAGCATACATTGTGTGATGGGTATGTACGTGAGGAGCATGTGTATGTCGTGGTTTGTGTGCATGCATAGGAGGAACTTGTTTCTTTCAAACATAGATTCCAAACGTGAGTGGTTCAAAGCACAATGGCTCAAAGTGCGGCCTAAACAATCAACACTCTTCTTAAGCATAGATATATCATTTTCAATGTTAGAAGAAGTAGAGTATGCAATATGTGAGCTAGATGGTAAAGCTACACTAGCATGGCAAACATGAGAGTCAATATCCTTTTTCAAAGAAACATTTTTATTTGAAACAATTTCCAATTCCTTTGAAATAGAAGCAATTTTTATTTTCAAGGGATCATTCTCTTTTACAACAAGATCAAGTTTTGAAGTTAAAGACTCATTTTTCTTCAAAACTTCATTGCAATCATTTCTATTTTTCAAAATTTTATTTTCATTTAAAACAAGTTCAAGTTGGGTTTTCAAAGAGACACACTCATTTGAAATCTCAACCTTCTCTTGTAAAGCAATCTCAAGTTTAGAAGATAAATTTTTATTTTATTCTTATACACCAAAGTTATCCTTTTTCAAAAGTTTGTATTTTAAAATCAAATTTTCACAATTTTTAGCAAGTTCATCATTTAAGGCTTGTGCATCCATACACTCATTGCAAGGAGAACTAGTACTAACATCTAGTTGAGTGTCCGAATGTACCTTAAGGGAGTCATTCTCTTGGACCATGAAGCAACGTTCGTCGGACTCGTCTCGACTAGATCTCCTCTTATTATTGATAAGCGTTGGTAGCTTGGGAGATGTCAAAATGTTCACACTACAAAAGCGAAAACATAGTGAGAAAATACATGTAAATATTTTTTATCAAGAGATGCTCAAGTGCCTTTAGGGCTAGTGCATTGGCCTCTATATGCTTGCTATCGCTAAGGTAGGATTTCTTGGTAATGGCAAGGTAAACTTTATATTCTAGGGCTTTTAAATGACAACTCATCATAACCTTCCATATATCAAGTCTAGAGATATCAAACATGGGAGGGCTATCCATGAGTGCAAACTATATGTGTGCAAATGCAAATGCAAATGTAGATTAGCAAAACCAAGATCACACTCCTAGGTGGTTAAACCTAATATCAGGAGCGTAGGCTCTGATACCAATTGTAAGTATACTTAGAGGGGGGTGAATAGGTGTACAGCTAATCTAATGAACAAAATGCAGAAATTAAAATCTTAAAATTGCAACACACTCAATGCAACCAACGAGTGTAGCCGAATTCCCGGTGAAGGGCTCTAGACTAACTCCTCTTGATTCTTCTGAATAAGAGTTGAGGTGCTATATAAAGCTCTCGTGGTTAGACACAAGTGAGGCACACAAATAATCACAACCAAGCATATAAGTATGATATGACAATATGAATGATGCAAGGCATAAAGTAATAGAGAGAGTTTAGAGTCAATGGATCAAACACAAACACCGAGATTTGTTTCGAGGTTCGAGCACCCAGCTCTACGTCCCCGGCTTCACACAGAAGGATTTCCACTAACTTATCCACACAGGACTCCCACACAAGGAACCTCTACTGAGGATTTGGGGCAATACAACTGAGAGTACACAAATCCTCTCTCAATTACAAACACAACCTCTACACTTAGAGGCTAGGCACAAAGCCCCAATATCAACCTCACAAATGAGGGATAGGCACAAAGCCAAACAACCAATCAACTTCTCACTAGAGGGATAGGGCACAAAACCACCACTCCAAAAATCAACCTCAACACAAGAGGGATAGGGTTTACAACTTAGTGATCAAAAGAGCACAAACCAAGTTTTTTCCCACAAAAACAAAGATTCTATAGAAAGGATAGAATGATAAGCTCAAGTGTGATAAAAACCAAAGAAATGAAAAATAAATACTCAAAGAAAATCCTTGGGATAAAACTAGAAATAAGGGTGAAGAAGATGAACAAAAACCACTTTTCCCAAAATCAATTTTCTTTGATTTTCCAAACCCTAAAAAAACACCAAATCAAATGTAAACTTTAGATCCTAAAACTTCTTTTTAATTGCTGCAAAAATACTAGTAGGATCAGAAAATAAGCTTTCCAAAAACTTGTTCAAAACAGTCAAGAGAAAACCCATTTATATAGCCATTTGAAGAACTATCCGTTGGCAGCCAATTATGGTCAGAATTGACCATCCAGTCGACTGGCCGGTCGACAGGCCAATGGTCGAAATTTGACCGTTGCCAACCTCCGGTCAACCGCCCAGTCGACCATCCTTACCCGATAGTAAGGAGACTTCAGTCGGTCGACCGCTCAGTCGACCGGCCAACTTATATGGCCTTGTGCACGTCTTGTGCACATCCAATCGACCGTTCCGGTCGACCAGCTCCTGATCTGGTTGACCGCCAGAGCCTGGCAGACTGAAAAATAGGATTTAAAAACTGAATTTTTATTATCCTATTAAATCTCATAAAACTCTAAAAATCTACAAAAATAGTTTTAGTATAATACTTTGATATACAAATATGTTTAAGTAAAATCAGACCATGTTATAAACAATTTCATCTATTTTTGTAAGTTAGAAATTTTGCCAAAAACTAAAATCCGTATTTTCCAAAACTAGGATTTTTGAAATGGAAAATCGTTTTATCCAAAACTCATCCAAATGCAAAAACATGATATTGAAACAACATTGAAGCATATAGTATATGGATATAATCCAATATACATATAAATATATATATATATATATATATATATATATATATATATATATATATATATATATATATATATATATATCAATATTTTTGACAATAAATTCAAAAATAAGTTTTGTTAAAATACCAAAACTCTAAACTCATGAAATAGACTATCAAACTAAGTTTGTTTAAATAGTTGAAGCATACATGTATATAGAACAAATCTAATATACATTAAACCATGTAAACTTGTTGATTCTATCTATTCATGAAAACTAAGATCGGTTAAACCAAAAATCGAAAACCAAAACCAAAACATGAAAGGTGTGTGTGTTGTGAACTTGAGCATATTATACTATCTAACCTTTAACAAATGGATCTAAAATAATGAATTAAATAATGTACCGAAGTCTTCTTGTAGAGCGCCATCTCCAAGTCGACTCGATCCAAACGTGATCCACCGAGCTTGACTCCAACGAGTGCTAGATATGAACTTTGACGCTCGGGCTCTTGAATCCCCATGTGAAAGCTCCAAAACACCTTTGTTGAAGCTAATCACCTACTAATATCTTAGTTAAGTATCTGAAACTAAACATCATAAGATTATTAGTAAACTATAACTACATGAGTTAATCATCATCAAAACTAGAGTGGAAGGCCTCTGGGACAACAACAGCATGCCTGCAGGTCATTTGAGAGAAAGGTTGCGGAATCTCTCAATGTGTTCCCGCACAGATTCTCCTCCTTTCTAGATTATTAAGAGAAGCTTGTCCACAGTCACTTCATTTTTGTCTTCATAGAATCGAGAGAGGAACCAGGTTTCTAGATTGATCCAAGAATTAATGGAGCCACTGGGTAGGCTCCTGAACCAGTCAAAGGCTAAGGGTGCCGATGAATAGTCTCGCCATGATGGCATCGTTATCTATTACGTTACAAGTTAGTGACCAAAAGTAATAGATTTGCTGGTTGAGTGAGCACTGGCCATCATACGAATGCAACGTAGATGGCTTGAATTTCGATGGGTACGAAACTGCGTCCTATTCCAGCAGGTAAGGACATCTCATCCCCACCTTCTTCAGTTCATCCCTCTGGACTAGGGATATAGTCTGGGTTTGGATACCTTTAATGACCTCGGCATCAATTGAGGAGCTTTTCTTTGACTTCTTAGTCTTAGGATGCTCCTCATCATTATGCTCATCTTCGTTATGATTACTAACGGTGTCATTGATATTTTGGTTAACCAAGAGTTGAGCTAACATCTGTTGAATATTATCTAAGGCTTCTTGCTGAGCCCTGGAGGTTCGCTCTTATGCCTCCATCTGCAAATAGAGATCATGATCATTGTTATCGGCCATGTTAGCCGATACAAGTCTTGTCTGCATAGAGCTGATAGTAGCTGAAGAAGGTATCTGTTGGCTTCCTCATCATCAAAACATTAGAAAAAGTTTCACAATGGCATAGGTGATACAACTCCAGTTGATGAAGAAGGTTGTTCATAATCGTAGAGTATTGCTACTGTAGAACGAGTGCCCTGAAAGGTACCCTCTTGGTTTACCGGAACCTGACTCAAGCTGGAGCTGTACTCAGAGTTTGAGGAGCTGGCTGGAGGAGTGAAGGTTCCTCATTTTTGTCTTCAGGACCGAAAAGATCCCTCCCTCTGCTTATCATGTTGATAAAGGCGGCTGCAAGATGGGTCACTTCTGTTGCCTTTCTTTTGGGGCTTGGTCTTCTCAGCAGTCTAGGCTGATACTCGATCAAATACCGATTGATGATTTGGAGTAGCGGCTGTGTGGACTTTTCCCAGGTAATAATGGACGGAGTGCACCGTCACAAGTTGACTAAGACGGTGAGATGTGAGCAAGTTTGTCCGAATAAAGCTTTTGCTCAGTGCTCAAATAATCTCTCAAGTCTATGTTAACTGGACCCAACCTATCTATCACAGAGACCCGAGGAGACTAGAAGTTAGCCCTGTTGGGCTGAAAAGCCTTAGACCTAGCCTTAAAGGCTTTCCTATTTGCTATAGGTGAAGCTAAAATAGCTTCACCTAGAGGAGTAGCTTCGCAAGGTTACTGCTTTAGTTCTGCCCTTAGAGGCGAACTTAACTCTATTGTACGGAGATTTTCCTGTAAGCGAGGTTAGAAGAGCCTCAATGTTATCACTTAGTAGTGCTTTACCTCTAGCCTCATAGCAGAATTTTTTAGCACTTGGTTCTGAGAGCGGCATTGGATCAACGACGCTGTTAGCATGCACAAATGCTACGGTCTTAGCCTCGCATGTGGCAATCTTAACACAATCCATCAATATTGTTAAGGCAAGCGGCGCTGCGTAGCCTCACTGTGAGCACAGGGCACTTTGGCTTTAACTACGCAGAACAGGCAAAGCTAACGAGCAGAGGGAGTCTGGCAATCCAAGACTGTCATAGCTTCGCATGAAGCTCAATCAAGAGTCGACTATGGATTTTGCAATCCACATAGTTTTAGCGTAGGCTGTTTTAGGCTCGCATGGAACCTTTATAGTCTTGCGTGCAACATTAATACATTGGCTTGAGGCTAATTTAGTTCCAATTGGGACTGTGATAGGCTCGCGCAGATCTTGTTTAGCCTTGCATGAGGCAGTGTTAGGTTCACAGAGAACCTTAATAGTCTCAATAGAGACTTGCTTCCCAGAAGTAGCCAAGGGTACTCTGACTATGCTGACCTTTCTGTGCTTGCGGGGACTTTTGCTAACCCTAGAGAGAAGTTGTTTGAACTTCTCTTAGTAAAAGTGAATGACCAATGTTTCAGCAATAGACCCAAGGGTCTGATCGTCGCATTGTGACACATGGTTCTCAGCAGTGGAGAAAGTTGTCCCCAGTGGAGTCACCATCTTGTTTTCCATTGAAAATTCAATAGGGAAAAACTTACAAAAAGAATCAAGGAGAAGATTACAAGTAATTAAAAGGAAAAAATTACAAGTTGAACTCTCCTCTGAGTATTCTGGAGAAGTGTGCTGGTGGGAGTCTGATCAGCGCGCGATTACTTTATCTCGTTGACAATGCGATCGATCGATCTTCGAATGATATTGCCTGAGAATTTCTTCACATCTGATTCTGGAGATTCCTTGAAAGGGAGGAAGACCTTAAGGTATTAACACCCTGAACTTAGAGAAATAATTCTCTAGAACTTCTGAGAAATAAGGAAAAGT
This sequence comes from Agave tequilana, assembly GCA_038442645.1. Taxonomy (NCBI): domain Eukaryota; kingdom Viridiplantae; phylum Streptophyta; class Magnoliopsida; order Asparagales; family Asparagaceae; genus Agave; species Agave tequilana. The sequence continues at coordinate 16,072 of JAVJIF010010877.1, read as the reverse complement.
TAGCCTTGCTAGCTCTCGCGATGCCTTTAGCTTGATGCCTCTAATGCCTGCAAATGCCTCTGCATCTCATGCCTGATGCCTACTCCTTGCTTCTGCCCCCTGCACGCTTTCAAATGAGTTATTTATATGCTCTTGATGGGTGTAACTGCCCCCTAAAATTTAAGCACGACTGATAGCAGTCAGTTACCCTCACGCCAGAGGCTATTTTGGGCTTCATGCAAGGCTATAACGCTCATGCAAAGCTAAAAATGAGCCGCATGCGAGGTTAAATAGGCTCGTGCGAGCCTAAGATGGCCTATTGACTCGGTCTCTTCCACTGAACATGGGGCAAAGCGGGCGGGCGTAACCACCCACTTAAAGTAGCATTAACAGCACTAACGTAGTGGGGTTAGCCTACTAAATACTAGGTCAAACATTTGACTTAGCCAACCCTCTCCTAGGGGTGCAGGAAGCCTCGTGCGAGGCTGGGTTTAGCATCGCGCTCATCTAGTATAGATCCGCATGTGGCTGAAAGCTCTTAACAGAGCTGTGCAAAGCTTCTGGAGAAGCAAGAAACTAGCCTTCTACATGGCCCTACAGAGCTTCAGACGAAACTATCAATTAGCTCTCTGCGGGGCTATGAAGGGCTTCAAGGCAAAGTTAGATAAATTTGGCTTCTCAAGCGAGGCTAGTACCTTGGGCTCCTGCAAGGCTAAGTATTGAACTGACTTAGCCTCATAGACTTGCTTAGGCCTTTTCAAAAGCAGTACTTGACCTGCGGTCTGCTTCACTGGATCAGTAGGGTCCAAGTTTCTGCTTTGTCCTTCGAGATGGGTAAAACTGGTCGTCAGCTTGTCTATGACTTGTCTTTTGTAAATGTTGACAAGTTAGATACTGTTCAGACTAGTTGAAGAGCTGTCTGGGAGTTGTCTTGTTAGAGTGTCAACAAGTGGTTGTCGTCTTCCTCTTCACATATAGCATGCATCTGGGTCAAGAAAATGTCTGCATCTGCTAATGCTTCTCTTAAAGCATCCATAGACTTGGAAAGCCTTAAGAGCTTATAGAAAGTGATTCGAGCAGAGATGTTGGATAATTACGCCAAGACATCAAAACAGAAAGGAGTTGAAGGTCCTATACCAATTTGTGAAGCGCTTTGATATACTAAAACTCTTTCTGCTTTTTCACGGATGGCCTCAAGGACTGTTCGTTGTTTTCTCAGCTGGCTGTGGGGAGTTTACTATCAACTCGCCATCCTGTTTCAGGTACTGCTTGCCAGACTTAGTTTTTGATGTGGGAGGTGTGCCTGTGTCAACAGCAAAGGAAAATTTCTCATCTCCTAAACTAGTAAGAGGCGCGACATCTTCCTCGGTATCTCTCATAGAGATACTCACCACATTACTAGAGGATGCTTTGGCCTTGCTATTGGACTTTCTGCTTGTGACAGTCGTCCATTGCTGACTTTGAACAATATCAAGGTGGACCCACATTATTTCTCCTCAAGGAGTATTAATCACTATTAGTTCCTTTCTGGTTGTGAGGATCAATATTGATTACTCTTAGTTCCTTTCGGGAAGGGAACTACTCCGATTGGCGCTAGTGGAAGGTTCTGTCTAAATTGAATAGGTGATAAGGCTATCATGTTGGCCATCACCTTCTTCTATTCTGGACGGAGCTTTAATACTTCTACATTGATCAGAGCCTGAAGCACCTCTTTAAAGATGTAGTAATTCTTGGTAGGGTATCCCGGCATTCTATGATATAAATAGTAGCTGGGATCACCAGTCTTCCCTACCTCTTTAGGACATCTGACCTCCAACAATTTGAGCCTGTTACTCTTTTGGAGTAACTTGAACAAAGAAACCGCGTGCTCATTCTTAAAGGAGTAAAGTTTATTGGCACGTGCTTGACCTGGAGCCCTTCCTCCTTTGACTAACGCGGTATTTGAAGTTGACTTGACTTCAGTTACCTAAGTATTTCTTCTTCTTGGTTAAGAAGATAACTCTGGGGAGCGTCGCATTGGCTTGTCGGGTCTTGGTTTACTATTTTTTTCTTCAACCCTGATCCTAGCAACAATCTCTTCCGCCTATTCGCCATGTAGTACCAACTGCTTCCAAGTGCGACATGCTGCTACTCCCATTTGAGCAATTAGGAAAGTTTGCAGATTATGACGGCATGTCTCAACCAGTATAAACTGTGTCACACCGCTGGGACAACAGAGTGCCATGCTTTGAAATCTCTTGACGAATGTTTTGATGTACTCTCCTTTCTTTTGCTTGACTGTAAGGAGAGTTGGCACTGAAATTTCTGTATCGTCTTTAATGAAACGAGCTAGAAACAACTTCTTGAGGTCAGCCCATGTCTTAATCGAGCTGGCAGAAAGTTTCATGAAGCATTCAAAGACGACATTTTTAAGAGTGCTAATGAATAAACGAGCATGATGGCATCGTTCGATACTACATTCTCAGTTTCGAATTTGAAGCAGTATGTGTGTTGGTTCGGCGATCCTTTACCATCGAAAGTATGAAGGGTCAGTGCTTTGGGAGGGTAGGGAGACGTGTCCCACTCTGTTGGATAGGGCTGGATTATCCCCACGTCTTGAAGATAATCTTGGTTTGTGAGGGCCTCGAGGTGTTACTCCAATTTGCTCATCCTCTTAAAATGATTGCTCCTATTCTCTGAGTTATCTTTCTCTTCAGATGAACATTTGGGTGACTCAGAGTTGGAATGCTCTTCACTCTCATTATTTATAGAAGATGAGCTCTCCCTTTCCTTCTGTTTGCCTTTATACGTCTTAGAAAGAGTTTTACCTTTCAGTTTCTTTTTATCCTTAAGCAGTTGCAATAGCATTTGCTTAAGGGTGTCGATAGATTCTTGCTGAGTTCGAATCATATCAAATTGTTTCCTTCAGACTCGGGCCTGCTCTTTGAATCGCTTGGCCACCTCCTTGGGAGTTCCCTTCATATAAGCAAAGGCGGTTATCTCCGAACTGGAATTTGAAGATCGAGATTCGATGATGCAGAGTGCTCATCATTCACCTCAATCCCCCTAGCAAACAGACTGTAATCGACTGGGGCAATTATTCCCATGCAAGTCTGAGTGTGTCGGCAGACCCCTTTAGGTTTGATAAGAACATCTTTCAAACTGGGAGACCGAGCAGTATTCAACTCCTCTTAACTAACAGCCAGTTGCTTCCTTTTGGACTTCCTTGGCATGAACTCGACCCCACCATGTTTGCAGTCATTTCTGGGTACTTGACGTCGGAGAATGATTTCTTCTTCTAGGATCACTGTCTCTTGGCTGAGATTGAAGTCGTTGACAACTGGCTAAAAATTGAAGGTTTATTTATCTGAAAGCCGCAATGGCAATCAGAGAGTACTGCTGAGATGAGTTGCTTGCAGTGACATCGAGGGGCGATTTGATGGACACTTCTCTTCCTTGTCAGGTAGTCCCTCTGGTCCGTTGAGGGAACGTCTGAGGAATTAGCCTCAAACTCCTGAGGGTGAGGGCTTCTTGGTTTTATATATCTTAAAGACATGCCATCCTGAACGCAGGTCTTTTGTTTCTTTGTTAAAATGCGGACCTCACATTGTGTTGAAATGCGGACCCTGCGTTTAGAGTTAAAAACGCGGGAGTCTTGCTTTGAAGTAGGCAAAATGCGGATCTCGAGTTTTGAAGTAGAAACGCGAGCTTCTGGCATTGGCTGAGTTTGCCTCAGAACGTGAATATCGCATTTCTGACTAGAAATGTGAGACTCATATTCTGAAGCTAGCAGAATGTGGGTCTCGCATTTTGGGGTAAGTGGAACGCGGGTCTCGCATTGGATGCGGACTTCGCAATGCTTGAGAGGGATGCTCGTGTTTTGAATCTGCAGAATAGATGATGAAAAACACCTAGAGGGGGGGGGTGAATAGGTGTAATTGCTAATCTAATGATCTTTTTGAACTAAGTATGATGAATGATGCAACGATCTCTCAAAAACAAGACTAAGAGCCGAATACCCCTTGCGAGGTTCTGAACTCCTTCCTCCCAATTCCCCTAGATATGGGTTAGAGGTGCGCAATGCAACCTTGTTGTATTGAGATATGATTGATCAAGGCAAAGTATGATGATGAGAAATGAGATGCACACAATATATCACAAGAATTACAAGCTTGAATTAAAAGCACAAGGAAGATACAAGATCACAAGCAAGTAATAAGGAGCAATAAAGTGTTAGAGGAATTTAAAACAAGAATTGGACGCAAAGGCAATCGCAAACACAAATATTTGTTTCGAGGTTCGAGCCACCGCTCTACTCCCCGCCTTCACCTCCGTGAAGGGTTTCCACTATCCACCGAGGACGCCTTTACAATTTGGTCTACCGAAGATCGAGCACCGAGCTCCACCGAGTACAAAGGGCCTCTACCGAAGAGGTTGCTCCACAAGGAAAGGATTACAAGAACAAAGTGATCACAACAAGATCACTACACTTTTTCTCAAACTCTTTTACAAACACTCTCACTTCTATTACAACTTCACCATAGAATGAGTATAGGATTTTTGGCTCTATGAAGTGTGGTGAGAAAACTTCAGTTATAGAGTGATATAGACAATCAAACACAACTGAAAAACAAACTTTAAAAGAATTGGAATGAAGGCTTTAAACTCTTTTCTTTTCTCTTTTGAAAACAACACAAACTTGAGGATTTTTCTTGATACTATGCAAGAGAGACTTCTCCTCTATTTATAGGGTTGAAAATAGGTTAAAAACAATTTCTTTACACCTAATTTGACCTGCAAAAGCTCCCCAACAACTCTCTAAAAATCTGTTAAAGCAGAAAAAAGAAACAGATCTTCAGAATTGCCCAAAGAGGAAAGAGCCGTTGGATTGTTGCAGGCCTGGCGGTCGACCGGTCCGGTCGACCGCCAGCCCAGCTGCAAAGAGCCGTTGGCTCTCGGTCGACCGGTCCGGTCGACCGTCCCAAAAGAGGAAACACAGTTTCCTTCTTCCGGTCGACCGGTCCGGTCGACTCAGAAAACCAGAGAGCAGTGTGCTCTAGGTCGGTCGACCGGTGCGGTCGACCGACGGACGTGCACAGACGTGCACGTCCAGGCTATGGCGCCGGTCGACCGGGCCGGTCGGCCGGTCAGCCTGAAATGGGAAAAACTGCAGGATTTTGAACTTGGAAAAATTTGAAAAATTGTTTTAGGTTTAAACAAACTAGAGTGACATGTTAGTAGGAGTATGTATACATGATCTAGACAAGATATTTATTTTATAAAACTTAGGTTCATGTAAATCTCTACTAAGGCATGAAACCAAATTTTGAAAATGAAAACAAGACCAAATTTTATCAAAACCAAATTTTGTGTGTGTGTGTATCCTAGAGCCAAATAACCAAGACTCAAACTTTAACATTCTATTCTTACAATGATTCTAAGGACTTCAAGATCTTCAATAGGCTTCTTCATATGATCTTCAACACTTGTTCCTTGAGCCCAATTGGAGTTGACTTGAGTCCAAATCCTTGTATTTGTGAGAGAAGACTTCTAGAATGAATAGAAACCTGAAACACACTTAAACAACAATATTATTAGTACAAATAACTAATATGTTTTGTAATCATCAAAATACACTAATCATGGGTGATTGTAACCTTGGGCCAACAGATGACTTCTACAGAATCTTTGATTTGTTGTCGACGTACACGAGGCCTTCATCGATGTTCAGCATTTCAGTTGAGTCACAGGGGTTATTGGAAACCCCTGATAACCTGAAATTGCAGAGTTTGGAAAGGAGAAAGATGGCAAAATTGATCTTCATCATCACTTTGATCGTGCGCTGACGCACTGCCCTATGGGTCTCTTGAGAGATGTTAACGCAGCTTGCATGGGCTGCACGAGAGGTTTTCAGAACCTCTTCAGAAGTGGCACCGCTTGCGCTATGAGCAGTGGTGCGGGCTACTTTAGGAGTAATCTCCGAAGAGATTCGAGAGCGAGTCTCAGAAGAGACTTTGCAGTATTGCCAAATCGCCTTGCGACTGGCAGAGCTTAAGGAAAGGAATTTCTCGAACTTTTCTTGCTTGAATTCAATGACAAGGGATTCTACCATCTTACCAAGAAGCTGGACATTGGCTTGCGGCCCAAGTTCTCGTTAGTAGAGAAGTAGTCCTCAACAGAGTCACCATCTTTTATTTCATCGAGAAAGTTGGCTCGATATAAAGTTTCTTTGAGTGGTTGAAAAGTTATAGTAGAATGATTTCGATTACAAAAGAGGAAAAAAGATATGATTCTCCTTTTGTTTAAGGATGGGTTTCTTCGTATGGTGATGAAGAGTGATTCTTGTTCTCCGTTGACCGACTGAATGCTAAGCTTCTCTTTAGGACACTCTCAAAAATTAATCAGGAGGAAGCTCTATTTTTAATACACTAAATGTTTATAATCCACTGATTATTCCTTTTCTCTCTCTCTAAAAAAAGCAAGAGAAAATAAGAAGCCTTTAGCTTGAGAATTTTCAGCTCTCAATTTTCCAAGTCTCCCTTCTTCTTTTCTGGTCCCCTTCTTTTATAGCTCCTCAGGCTATTTTTAAGGAGTTATAGGTGCATTATTGTTCTCCTAAAATTCCTCCATTATGAGGTTTAACTCTCCATTAAGTGGAGAGCTAATTGACCCAGTAATGGGGATCAGTTAACAGAGCGTGGGTCTTGCGCTGGACGTGGACTTCGTGCTGTTTGTTTTCGATGTGGACGCTTAGTTGCTCAGACCCGCGTTTGGAGTGTGACGCTAAGTTGCTCAGACTCGCGTTTGAAGCGTGACGCGAAGTTGCTCAGACCGTATGAGACGCGGAGTTGTTCAAACCTGCGTCTGAAATCTCTATTTTTTCTTTGGACGCAAGGTTCGCGTTTTAGTTGAAACGCAACCTTCGCATTTAAGTGAAGCTCACATTTGATAGCTTGTCCTTAGTAATTTTTAGATAGCCTATAACTATTTTGCTACCTATGACGGATATTGTTGCAGGAGTAATCTAATTGTTGTTTTTGATATTTGATATTTTAAGTATCTATACTAATTGAAAATCACCTAGAGGGGGGGTGAATAGGTGATTATGCTAATCTAATGAACTTAATGCGGAATTTAAAAACTAATTGCAATAGACAAGAGATGCACACTCAAACAAGCCAAGCAATTATTAATGAACAATATGAATTATTGCAAGGCACAAAGTAAAGAGAGAGAGTAAGAGCCAAGGGATCAAGCGCAAACAACACGATATGTTTCGAGGTTCGAGCACCCAGCTCTACATCCCCGCCTTCACCCAGAAGGATTTTAAGTCCAGTAGCTTGTCCATAAAGGACTCCCATAAAGGGAACCTCCACCGAGGATTTGGGGCAATAACAATTATAAGGAGTACCCAACTCCTCTCCTTACAAACACAACCTCCTCCTTGAGGCACAACTCCAAGCCAACAACAATCACCTCACAACTTGAGGGATTAGCACAAACCAATACAAGGATCACCTCACAACTTGAGGGATACAACCCAAAGGTACAAAGCCAAGAAAACATTGGGTTTACAACTTGGTGGTCTAAACAACAACCACAAACAATTTCTTTCTCCCACACAAAGATCCTATAGAATGAGAAAGTAGATGTAGCTCAAGTGTGGAGAAAACCAATGGGATGGAAATCAAAATCACAAAGAAAATCCTTGGGAAAAACTGAAACCAAGATATAGAAGTTGAATCAAAACTCTTTTCCCAAAAACCCTTTCTTGATTTTTCAAACCCTAACAAAAACACCAAATAGATCGATCAATATAAAGCCAAAAACTTCTTTTGATTGCTATGAAAACAGTAGAGAGTCAGGAAAAATTCGCACAAAAAATCTTATGGAAAACTGGCCATTAATGGGGTATTTATAGCCCCCAGAAAAATATAGCCGTTGGCAGCAGAAACTGCCAAAAATGACCTTCCGGTCGACCGTGCGGTCGACCGGCCAACGGTCACATTTAACCATTGCCAGCTACTGGTCGACCGCCCGGTCGACCGAAATAAACAGAGAGCTTTGCTCTCAGACCCGTCGACCGCTCGGTCGACCGTGTCAAGTGCCAGCCAGACGTGCACAAGTTTGTGCACGTCGGTCGACCGTTAGGTCGACCGGCTACTGACTCGGTCGACCGTACGGTCGACCGACCTAGCCTGTCAGGCACAGAACAGGGTCAGAAAAACATGTTAAATATTTTTTAGTAAATCTTGTAAAATACTTAAAAATCCCCAAAAATAGTTTTATCATTTTGCATTGATATATAAACATGTGATAAAAATTACAACTCAAATATCATGCAATTTGAACTATTTTTGTGTCTTATCATTTTTACCAAAAACCAAAACCGTATTTTCTAAAACTTGGATTTTGAATAGAAAATATATTTTGTCCAAAACTTATCCAAATACAAAAACATGATATTTAAACACTATTGAAGCATAATGCACATGGATAGAAATCCAATATACATGAAACATATATATCATAGTTTTTGTCTATAATTCCAAAAATGAGTTTTGTTAAAACACAAAACCTAAAACACATGAATATGTATATCAAAGTAAGTTTGTCTAAGTAGTTGAAGCATGCATGTATATAGAACAAATCTAATATACATTAAACCATGTAAACTTGTTTTGATATAATATCTATTCATGAAAACCAAGATCGGTTAAACCTAAAACCGAAAAACTGAAAACCAATATTCAAAACATGAAACATGTGTGTTGTGAACTTGAGCATATCATACTATTCTAATCTTTACAATTTGGATCTAAACACAAAACTAAATTATGGTACCGATGTCTTCTTGTAGAGCGCAATCTCCAAGCCGACTCGATCCAAAACTCTTTGATCCACCGAGCAAGTGCTATATATGATCTTCGACGCTCGGGCTCTTGAATCAACATGTGAAAGCTTCCAAATCATCTTGTTGAAGCTAATCACCAACTAATAACTTGATTAATGATCTGAAACTAAAATCACAAGATTATTAGTACACATAACTACATGAGTTAATCATCATCAAAACTAGAGTGGAAGGCCTCTGGGCCAACAATCTCCCCCTTTTTGATGATGACAAAACTCATGGAGTTATATATGCATGGATTAAAGTTAAGCTTCAAAGAAGCTCCCCCTTAACTCATGCATAACCAAATAAACATAATGAATATGCAATGAAGGCTCTTAAAACATAAATGCACATGTATATGCATAAACAATAAAAGGTTCTAGATACCAATGAAATGTTTAAAAACAAAACATGCTCTAGAAACCAATTAAAATTAAACTAAATTAAACTTAATATATGCAAAACATAAACATGCATATATAAACCAAAATACTTCTCCCCTTTTTGTCAATCATCAACAAAGGGGTAAACACTCAAAACAAAACAAAATTTTTTCACCCTTTTTAATACAAAGAAACAACCTTCGATGAGGGGTAAAAACAAAACCAAATCAACAAATCTTTCTCCCCCCTTTTGTTTGAAACAAAAAATCAATAAAAGGTTAAAAACAAGAAAAACAATATTCTCCCCCTTTTTGTATAAAACAAAAACAAAGTCAATTATGGGTGACAATCAATTAAGGTACCAATTGAAAATATGTCAAAGAATAGCATCTTGATACCAATTGAAAGGAAACAAACAAAAAAAAATTAATACCAGTTTTAAGCAAAAACACACGAAAAATCTTGATACCAATTGAAATTAAACATAATAAATTTTGAATGTCTAAACCAAAAATTTTGATACCAATTGTAAATATTTTCATTTTGAACATATGATACCAAATTTGAATTTTCAATCATAAAGTATGGGAGTACAAGTACCAATTGAAAGACAAAATCAAATTTTTCTCCCCCTTTATGAAATACAAACTAAAACAATGCGTAGGCTTGATACCAATTTAAAAGTAATCAATTGAAACAAAATTGAAGCTCAAGCTTAGCATAAACACAAACATATATATGTATGAAAAATAGATACCAATTGAAATTGATATTCTTGGAATTGAAATCATACATACATACAAACATATATGAGTATACAAGAAATGTCAAGATTGATACCAATTGAAAGAATTCAATGATACCAATTGAAATAACAATAATATCAAATGTATATCTCATATTACCTAGCCTCCCAATCATGGTTCAAGTTTTAAATGATTTTCATTTTAAAGCATACATGAACATGATCTCCCATCCACCTCCCATTGAAGGTAGGGGTTTTCAAAAATAGATTTGAAAATGTAGTATGTTTGAAAATCTCTACCATAGTGAAGAATACGAACTAGTTATAGAAAAACTTTTAAAACTAGTACGAAATCCTTCAAGTAAGGAATAAAATAAAATTATTTTTCATGAAACATATGTAAATCACATGATCACTAAACACTCAAAGTCCATAAAGCCCATATCATAGTCTCATGAAAACAAATAATGAGTAAACTAATAAAGTGAGTGTACAAGTAAAATGTGACACATATTAACATGAAAATATTCAATTAAGCTCATATGAAATTCCTTGAAAATATGAAAACATGAAATACTAGATTTTCATTACCAATCGAAATTACCTAAAAACATGAAAATCATAGAAACGATTTAAACTTCAAGGTATATGTATGTCATGTACAAACTAAAGTATACATACATATCCTAAACATAATGAGTCCACAAGAGTATATGCATGAAGGCACGTGGCTGAAGGATGTACATGTATAATCAATAGTTTGGACAAGATAGACATATACATGAAGTTAAAACACATGATCATAGAAACATATTCAAAAATGAGGAATACAAGTTAGAATGCATGAATCATCAAAACTAGACTATACTAGCACATTTAATGGGTACAAACAAGCATCCAAGCACAAACATATATAAAGATTTATTTGTGTCCCACTACATGTACAAGTATAAATTCTAGTCTTAATGAAAACTAACATCTAACAAGTAATCAAATCATTAAGCATAAAACGGGATATAAATCAACATGTAAATCATAAACATGATCATTATGTAAATCCACATGCTATTAAAATCATGATATACATAATAGCTAAACAAATGGTGAGAACACTAAATGTAGATTCATATAAAACATGGGTGTCTCAAGAGCTATACATGCATGTCAAAAGTCTAATAAACATGGCATTCAACATACTAAACAAAACATGAGTCATCAAAACAAATTTTCATAAACATCCATATGATCATTATGAAGATGCATGTACATTAGATCTAGGGCATATATATTAGTTTAAACAAGGTCAGAACACTAAATATAAATCCATATGAAACATGGGTGTCTCAAGTAACTAAACATGTATAACACTAATCTAATGATCATGACATAATCATAATAATCAACAACCATTAAAACATGCTATAAACAATAATATGAAAAGCATGCAAATAAAAACGAGAGTTAGAGAATGATACCAAAACGGATGAAGGCACCTCTCTAGTTCTCCAAACCAATGGTGGTCCTTCTCCACCAAACCCCCTTGAAAGTGATGCATCCAAATTTATTTTCTCTTAAGCACGGAACGCATCCACTCCAAGGCACCGCTACTCTCACGTGATGCGAGAGCCCACACCTACATCAAATATTTTAGGGGTAGTCTTTAGTACCCATTTTCTTTTGGGTCCATGGGGTTAGTATCTTTCCTAACCCAAACAAGATTATTTGCTAAATTTTCAATATGTAAACGATCATAGCAAAATCTAGTAAGGTGGCCTTTTCGACCACAATGTGTACAAGTGTACACAGGAGCATACATGTTATGGTGGTGACCGTGGGAAGCATGTGTATGCCGTGGAGGGTGTACATGTAAAAGTGGAACTTGTTTCTTGCGAACCAAGGTTTCCAAGCGTGTATGATTCAAAGTACATTGGCTCAAAGTGGAGCCCAAACATTCAACACTTTTCTTCAAAACATTTATATCTTTTTCAATACTTGAAGATAAAGTGGAGCATGTAATAGGTGTGCTAGAAGAAGAAGCTACACTAGCATGGCACACATGAGAATCAATATCAATTTTTAAAGATTCATTTTTCTTTAAAACCAAATCCAATTCTTTAGTAATGAAATCAATTTCATTTTTCAAAACAAGGTTATCTTTTAAAACAAAATCCAATTTAGATGATAAAACCTCATTATTTTTCACAACATCATCACAATCATTTTTGCCTTTTAAAACATCAATCTCATTAAGGGCAAGGTCTACTTGAGATCTTAGTGAGTCACGTTCACTAGTAATCTCTTCCTTCTCTTGCAAAACCAATTCAAATTAGAGCACAAATCCTTTAATTCATTTTTCAAAACAAGATTATCCTCTTTCAAAAGTTTGTATTTTTTTAAGAAATTTTCAAGCTTTGTGGCAAGTTCCATATTTAAAGTTTGAGCTTCTAAACAACCATAGCAATAGGAACTAGAGCTATCATCTAGTTGAGTATCCGATTGTACCTCAAGGGAGTTTTTCCCTTGGACCATGAGGCAATGCTCGTCGGACTCATCTCTCCTAGATCTTCTTAACTTGTTGACAATCCTTGGTAGCTAAGGAGAAGTCAATATGCTCCAAACTGCAAAAGCCGAATCAAAATGAGCAAACATGGGTAAAAGAAATTCATTAAGAGATGCTCTAAGTGTTTGAAGTGCTAATGCATTTGCCTTTTTATGCTTGCTATTATTTAGGTGGGATTCTTGAGTGGAGGCTTGATAAACTAGATGTCCTAGGCTTTTCAAATGACTAGTCATCTTGGCTATCCAAAAATCATGTCTAGTAAAGTCAAACATAGGAGGGCTAGCCATGAGTGCAAACTAAATGTGTGCAAATGAAAAATGCAAATGAAGATTAGCAAACCAAGATCTCACTCCTAGGTGGTTAAATCTAAATATCAGGAGCGAAAGCTCTGATACCATTGAAAATCACCTAGAGGGGGATGAATAGGTGATTATGCTAATCTAATGAACTTAATGCGGAATTTAAAAACTAATTGCAATAGACAAGAGATGCACACTCAAACAAGCCAAGCATTATGAATGAACAATATGAATTGATGCAAGGCACAAAGTAAAGAGAAGAGAGAGAGAGAGAGTAAAGAGCCAAGGGATCAAGCGCAAACAACACGATATGTTTCGAGGTTCGAGCACCTAGCTCTACATCCCCGCCTTCACCCAGAAGGATTTTAAAGTTCTTGTCCACAAAGGACTCCCACAAAGGGAACCTCTACCGAGGATTTGGGGCAATAACAATTACAAGGAGTACCCAACTCCTCTCCTTATAAACACAACCTCCTCCTTGAGGCACAACTCCAGCCACAACAGTCACCTCACAACTTGAGGATTATTAGCACAAACCAATACAAGGATCACCTCACAACTTGAGGGATACAACCCAAGGCACAAAGCCAAGAAAAGATTGGGTTTACAACTTGGTGGTCTAAACAACAACCACAAACAATTTCTTTCTCCACACAAAGATCCTATAGAATAAGAAAGTAGATGTAGCTCAAGTGTGGAGAAAACCAATGGATGGAAATCAAAATCACAAAGAAAATCCTTGGGAAAACTGAAACCAAGATATAGAAGTTGGATCAAAACTCTTTTCCCAAAAACCCTTTCTTAATTTCCAAACCCTAACAAAAACACCAATAGATCGATCAATATAAAGCCCAAAAACTTCTTTTGATTGCTGTGAAAATACTAGAGAGTCAGGAAAAATTCGCACAAAAAATCTTATGGAAAACTGGCCATTAATGGGGTATTTTAGCCCCCAGAAAAATATAGCCGTTGGCAGCAGAAACTGCCAAAATGACCTTCCGGTCGACCGTGCGGTCGACCGCCAACGGTCACATTTTGACAGTTGCCAGCTACCGGTCGACCGCCCGGTCGACCGAAATAAATAGAGAGCTCTGCTCTCAGACCCGGTCGACCGCTCGTTCGACCGTGTCAAGTGCCAGCCAGACGTGCACAAGTCTGTGCACGTCGGTCGACCGTTAGGTCGACCGGCTACTGGCTCGGTCGACCGTATGGTCGACCGACCTAGCCTGTCAGGCATAGAACAAGGTCCAAAAACATGTTAAAATATTTTTTAGTAAATCTTGTAAAATACTTAAAAATTCCCAAAAATAGTTTTATCATTTTGCATTGATATATAAACATGTGATAAAAATTACAACTCAAATATCATGCAATTTGAACTATTTTTGTGTCTTATCATTTTTACCAAAATCAAAACCGTATTTCTAAAATTTGGATTTTGAATAGAAAATACATTTTGTCCAAAACTTATCCAAATACAAAACATGATATTTAAACACTATTGAAGCATAATGCATATGGATAGAAATCCAATATACATGAAACATATATATCATAGTTTTTGTCTATAATTCCAAAAATGAGTTTTGTTAAAACACAAAACCTAAAACACATGAATAGGTATATCAAAGTAAGTTTGTCTAAGTAGTTGAAGCATGCATGTATATAGAACAAATCTAATATACATTAAACTATGTAAACTTGTTTTGATATAATATCTATTCATGAAAATCAAGATCGGTTAAACCTAAACTGAAAACCAATATTCAAAACATGAAACGTGTGTGTTGTGAACTTGAGCATATCATACTATTCTAATTTTTACAATTTGGATCTAAACACAAAACTAAACTATGATACCGATGTCTTCTTGTAGAGCGCAATCTCCAAGCAGACTCGATCCAAAACTCTTTGATCTACCGAGCAAGTGATATATATGATCTTCGACGCTCGGGCTCTTGAATCAACATGTGAAAGCTTTCAAATCATCTTGTTGAAGCTAATCACCACTAATAAATTGATTAATGATCTGAAACTAAATCACAAGATTATTAGTACACATAACTACATGAGTTAATAATCATCAAAATTAAAGTGGAAGGCCTCTGGGCCAACACTAATACTAATATAAAAAAATATCAGTTAGAATGTTACAAAAGGTTCTGTCAATTTTGACCTTAAATGTAAAATCAAATATTTCATTTGAAAACTTTAAGTATAACATAAATAGACATGATTATTTAAGTAATAATTAATATTTGACTGATAAATATAGTTTTAGATTTAGTATCTTTTTATCTCAATAATCTCAATCTTGACAGTTTTGATTTTATTTGTTATCTTTTCCTTACCTCTATCCAACAATATCCTTTCTCATTGATTTTTATATCTTGATCCAAATACTTATCTCTATATTTTTCAATTTTAAATCATATACTAATAAATTAATATGAACATAATTACGTAATAAAGAGATAAATCTAAAACATTCAAATAATTATATACAAAATAAAAATAATAAGATTTAAATTTATCCTTACAAATAAAAAAGTGTTGTGTTTTAGAGAAAAATCCATAACCAGCATATCAATTAATCTCAAACCTTTTTTTGTTTAATTAGCTTTAGAAAAAAATCTTATTAAAATTTTAAAATCATTTAAGTATTAGTATCTTCTTTCCTATATCTTATTTCTTTTTAGAGAAGAAGGTGATAATTATGTAATCTTTTTTATATATACTAGTATATCGGGCATGTGCTATGCACATCATAATAAGATTAAAAAAATTAATAATGAGATATAATTATCTTATGCTAAATAGTATTATCAAATAATTATTTCTTAATAGAAATATTGTATCATACATCGTAAATAAAATTTGACTTATTTACACTAGAAGGTAATAAGAAAATATTTCACTAATGCTTATGTGAAATCTAACTATGAGATAATATACACATAAGAGAGATTAAAAAAAATTATCAATTGATAGTTATATATGCTTATTCAAAAGAAAGAAGATATAGGAAAGAATATGATAATATTTTCAATAATTTTAAAAACTGATAAGTTTTTTTTAAACTTAATTAAACACAAATTACTTATTTGTAAGGATAAATTTAGATTTTTTCTATTATTTTTATTTTGTTTATAATTAATTAGACAATTTAGATTTATCTCTCTATTAAATAATGATTTGTACATTAATTGCTAAGTAGGTCATTTCAAATTG